>OX424573.1:135455371-135546255 GCA_949152435.1 Gastracanthus pulcherrimus | reverse complement strand
ATTCATTTTTCGGTCGGTAACATTTGAGGTGGGTTTGAATTCTCAATTCGACTTACCCCCCTAAACCCAACTACACCAAAATAAGAAACAATTTGCTGCAAATTAAATTATAAAATACTAAATTGTTGTATTGATATGTAATCAAATTTGAATTTTTATTCTGTAAACTTCTAGCATTACAAATTGCTGCGCTTGGGGTAGTTGGGTTTAAGATTTAGAGTTTAAGATAACGACTTTTTATTAAAATTTGTTACTAATACAAATTTCTCTATTTGGGTATTGATATACCATGTATGGCTTGTATATACATACCGAAACGTTGCATACGTTAACCCTGGAGGTATCATACTGAGACAAATGTGTTGATGACGGCTTGTTCAAAACTTGATACTAGACTGCTAACATTTACTCCCTCAGCAAGAGTAGAGGTACAAATATCACTGGTAGGAGTAGTTATTGTTGAACTTATTCATAAGGTTAGGACTTCAAAGAATTAAATTAATAATGGAATAAAAACTATATAGGGGTGACGAGGCGCATGCTAGAACGCCTGTGAGGAGGGTGTTTACAGAGGGAGAAGATATTTTTTATTCAAGGTTTGAATCTGAGCTTAATTAGTTATTAGGGCCGACCATTAACAGTCTTTGAAGGTTTATCACTCCTTTTTCAGTTTTGAGTTTGCAAATATTATAGTCATTCTCTATGAAGTCATGTCCAGCAGCGAATGGTACATCTGATTTCCTGAACTCGCGCAGGGCCGATTTATCGAGAAGAATGAAGAGGTCAATCCACGTGTGGGATAAGCGATCTCGATAGATGGTATGATGCGTGGTTCAGATGGTACGAGATGGAGAGAGCCCGATTTTTTTTGAGAGAGAGGGAGAGAGAGAGAGAGAGAGAGAGAGAGAGAGAGAGGGAGAGAGAGAGCATAAAATAATTGAGTCATTGTAGCTATTGTTTTAGTCGCCGTGTTTTGATTTAAGAAATAAATGAAGAAACATTTTCTGTTAATAGTAGTTTAAAAGTATACATATCTGAGCTTGAAGGAATTAGTACATGATTCCTTCTATAATATTGGGGAAAGTTATACATTGACTAAGATAGCTTAAATTATATCGTGAGTGCACATGATTTTAAGGTTCGTAAATAATAAATTCGAAGGCGAGTCTCTTTCTGTCTCCTACTATGGGTTGTATGGGAGACATATTCTCTTTGTTGCGATAAAGCCCTTAAAAGGGGCTGATAGCCATAAAACAGATATTTTAAGTCTTTAAGCTCTTTAGGGATGTATTTAACCGAGACACCAGTCAATTTTGCAGCGATAGAGTCAAACCCTAAAGATAGGCAAAGATAGGAATCGCATCCTTTGTAAAACATTGCCGTTCCCTCCCTAGTGCTTACCTATCATTTTTCTCCTACTGAAGCTACTCGTAATGTTGAACTTTAACATTTTGTCTTTGTTAAATTTCGAGCTTTTGCCTAACTGTAATTGTTTCTCTTATTAACACTATGTTCATTATACTTTTATTTTGTATTGTCTTATCTAATTTCATTTCATTTACTTCATCCATAATTGTTTTGCTTCCTCAAAACAGAAGCTATGTAATAGAAATTATTTTAGCTAAAAACGTGTTAACATGTTTTGAGAATTAAGAGGACAGGAACGCCTTTAAATTTTAAATTAATTGTTTATACATTTTTAAGTACAAATACGTCACTAATCAAATATTACCTATTTTGCTTTCTCAAAGAGAAAGCTTTGTAACGATGATTTTTTCTCAAACCAAGATTTTTATAAATTTTAATAATATTGAGGTCGCTGAATCAGAATACGTAGGTTTTTCAAAATGTCCGTATGTATATGTGTATGTATATGTGTATGTATGAGTATATGTACGCATGTGATAAAATTATATATTTCGGGCTGAAATTTTGCAAGTATATCAGATATCCCAAGTAAAAATAATTTTATATATAATTATATATGGTTATATATGGTTATATATAAAAATCATACATGATTATAAATAGTTGTATACAGTTATATATGTATTTTGATTATATGAGGCGTTGGGTGCAAAAACAACTTAACCCGGGTTAAGTTGCTTTTGATGAAACATACATATTTGTATTCTACGACATTTTATTTATAAATATAATGCATCAAACAAGTTTTTTAGAACATATATAGTACAATATATCGAAATCTCTCGCGTTGCCCCAGGCCTCCTGCCGTATCTACCGATACGCCGGAGACTGACCGCTGCCTCTGTTGCTGTGCTACTATATACCGTCATAAATTTGCGCGCGCGAACCACGCGCGATGTTTACCTCCACTTGTACGATTCAAGACGTAAGTTTCAATCTAGTAATTTTTATCTGAGTATAACCGATAGCGGTTTGAAAATATTATTTGAAGTATTGAAAATGACAGTTCTGAGTGGTGAAATAACAGATCAAAAGAATATATGTTTAAGTTAAAAATTAAATAATAATATACTTAAAATTTAAAAATATATTTATAATAAATTTTGGATGTAACAATTCATGTATGAACATTATTTTAATGAATAAAAGATGTATTCTGAGATTTATTTGATGAAAATAAGCTCGATTGAAGCGAAAAATACCCATTCTACGCAAAAAATACCCGTTCTATGCAAAAACAACTTAACTTGGATAAGCTTCTTTTAGTTATTTAAATAATTTATATTGATAATGAACTATATGCTCTAATAAACTAAAGAGGACTAAAAAATTATTTTTGGCGTTTTATCCATTTGATACGTCAAATATACGCATAGGGTAGTGGCCCCAGTTGTCGGCCATCTAAGGAAAAACTTATATTCAAGCCATTACAAAAAGTTAAGAAACATCTTTGTTTATAAATTACCAATTTTATTACACTTTAAATGTATTCTAGTTTTGGTAAAATGTTTCCTCTAGGTTAAATATTTACAGGATAATTATAATATGTGTTTTAATAAAATATAACTAAAGTCGAAAGTAGTCGACCACCGGAATTTAATATACTCGGCTGCTAGTAGTGATCGCTAGTAGTCGACCAGGACATAAGGCAATACATCGCGCTTTATTCTTTTTAATAGTTCTATGATTTAAGTTTATCTATAAAATATTGAATAATTATTAAATAAATTAAATTAAATATTAATTAATAGTAATGATCATTAAAAGTGGCTTTGGACATGAGTTACCGACCAAGCCCGTAGATCGTTAAAAAATTATTAACCTAACAATATTTTGTCTACGGGTTTATTTAAAAAAAAATAGTCAAAGTGGTCGACTACTAGGGTCACTATCCTTTCGTCCTTTTCGATAAGTAAAAAGAATGTACACTTATTCATAAAGTTATTTTTATGAACGAAATACGATTTTAAATAGTGAATATGCATCTTATATGATCACATTTTGTGGTCACCATAACTTGTGAATACATTTATATTTTTCATTTAAATTTTGTAGGTTTGTGCAATGCACCATTTTAATCTAGCTTAGCACCGTAGCATTGTCTGTAATATTTTCTATAACATTGTCGATTATTCCTAAAATCACTTCTATCAATGTAAATTTTCAATGTGCATTAAATCTCCTTGAGAAATCATTGTGCTAAAGCAGCTAGCAGTGTTTTTTTCTGTTTCTATTCGGTAACTTTAAATATTTTATCTAAATATAACCGAAATAACGAAAAAATTTTTTTTGAAGGTTGTTAGGTCCCTTAGTTTGACTGTTGGCTATTAAAATCTGTATATTTCTTCATTTACTGCAAGGTTTTAAGAGCCAATAATATAGAATTAGAGTTTTATTGTGTTCATAATTGATATAGGGGAGAGTGTCGCAATCTTGACAGGCAGCGTTACTTTGGCATTCAAAATTTTACTATTCAAAATAAATATTTTTGTATTTTTATTTTTTAAACTTAAGCGTGATCCAACTACCCTGTTTCTTCATCCTAGAGGAAGCTTTGTGATGATAAAAAAGAAAGTTTTGCTAAAAGTTTTGCTGTTTTTAGAAAATGTCTGTATGGATTGTGTATGTGTCTGCGTGTGTGTATGAGTGTGTGTGTGTGAGTGTGTGTATGTGTTTACGTATTCATGTTCGTGTACCTGTGCGTATGTGTGTATATATGAACTTTACTCTTAATATACAATTATACATGGTGAAAATTAATGTTTCGGTACTCATGTTTGTTTTTCTTTAAGGACGGCGGCTCAAAACATTTTTTTTTGTTTTTCGATGCGTTTTTGTTTTTCTAGCGGTTTTTCGATTTTTGAGTTTTAGTTTTTTGGGTTGTTTGATATTGTAGAAATAATATCATTGATTGAGTAATAATGCATTTGAAAGAGCATAAAATTACCTATCTTTTCCCACCCGAAATTTTGAATAAGCTATTTCCCTTGATTTGTTATACACGAAATCATCATTTTTTTCAAACGGTTATATCTGTAAAATGTAACAAGAAAGATTTTTGAAAAAAAATTGAGATGATTAGGAATATGAAGAAGAATATTTTGTATAACTTTTTAGGCTTTATCTTTTTCTTTTGAAGAGAGAAAAATCTTTTTGTAAAAAAAATCGATTTTTATTCAGCAGCGAATTCTAGAGTAAATCGGCAGCATTTGTTAGGCTTTATCTTTTTCTTTTGAAGAGAGAAAAATCTTTTTGTAAAAAAATTCGATTTTTATTCAGCAGCGAATTCTAGAGTAAATCGGCAGCATTTGTTCTGAAACTTTCCAAGCGGTAGCTCTTTAGTATCTCTTGAATAAGTTATAAGCCCAGATCACAACGATCTTTATATTTCGAGATATTTGGGGTTATGTGTTTTTAAAATTATTTTTTTTTGATCGAGTATACGAGGTCTGTCCCAAAAGTATCCGACCTACGTTCATATCTTCGCGCGGAGAGACTCAGGCGACCTCTGGAGGGTACGAACGTCACCAGCAACTTCTAACCTACTCGTCAGTAGCCTGAGATACCGATGAAACGCCTTAGTTCCCGCGCAGCGTGTATTTGTTTACAACGACTTTTTTGCGTTCGTCGCAATTTGCTTATTGCTAAAAATGGCAGAACGAACCGAACAGCGAATTTGCATAAAATGTTGCTTTAATCTCGGTAAAAGTTGTGCGGAAACTATTGAAATGTTGCAAAAGGCCTTTAAAGATGAGTGTATGGGCAAAACACAAATAAAAGAGTGGTATAGGCGGTTCAAAAGTGGCCGCACATCTGTTGACAGTGATCCTCGTTCATCAAGTCAATGTTGATTGTTTTTTTCGATTATGAGGGCGTTGTGCACCACGAATATGCCCCTACAGGCCAGACAATCAATAAAGAGTACTACGTTGAAGTTTTGAAAAGATTACGTAATGCAATCAGGAGAAAACGACCGCAATTTTGGGAAACCGGTGACTGGCTTCTTCATCACGACAATGCTCCAGCGCACGCATCAAACCTTGTGCAGCAGTATTTATTGAAACACAGTGTTGCGCAGCTCCGCCAGCCTCCATACAGTCCTGATATAGCTCCCTGCGACTTTTGGCTGTTTCCTCGATTGAAAATGCCGCTTAAAGGACATCGATTCGACAATAAACAGACTGTTGAAACTAATGCGACGAATGCACTAAAGGCGATTCCGAAGTCTGACTTTCAAGAGTGCTTTAATAAGTGGAAACATCGATATGAGCGTATTGTTCAATCAAATGGGGACTACTTTGAAGGATGCCACCCCCCGGATGACGAAGAATAAATCAAGCGCCGAGAAATCGAGGTAGGTCGGATACTTTTGGGACAGACCTCGTATCTCGAGAATGGCACGGTCATTTTTTACCAAACAGGGCTCATTTAAATAGACTATTAAAAAATTATTTTTATACTTCGAGAAATGAATAAAATCAAGAGTATAAAAGTTACATTGATCACGGCTCTGCTTTACCTACTGCAAGCTTGTTCCGTTTCATTTTTACGGTTTTCATGCGCGTCTGACTGGATCAGCTGTTTCGACATCGTGAGGCGAAGCTATATGGTAGAGCCCAAAAAAAGTGTTTTTGTGAAGAAGAAAAATATTAATAACAAATGAATATAGATAAAAATGGAGTACGTATAATAAGTATATTGTATATATCAACTTTGATCATCAATATGCTTATGTTATACACGGAAACGTCATATTGTTTTGAAACGGTTATAACTCGGAAATATATCATGGAAATATATTAAAAGAAAATGAGATGATCAGTAATATCGAGTACAATATTCAATTAAATTTTTAAGCCATTTTTTTTTTTTTTTTTATTTTTATTTAACGTCGCCATGTTTGTGCTTCCATGTGGTGCTAATCGACGACGGGGGTCTGCGGTGTGTTTGTAAACAAAGCACATGTAATTTTTACAGAGGTGCTTGTATCAATCGGCAGAGACTAGGATTCGAACCCGGGTCACCGGCGTGGGAATCCGACACTCTACCGACTGAGCCGCCGCAGGCCCCTTTAAGCCATTTTATTATTCTTTTGCAGAGAAAAAATCATTTTGTAAAATAAATCGATTTTCTGTGTCAAAAGATAACTTAAGTAAAACAGCATTAATTTTTTGAAATTTTCCAGAAAGGCAGCTTTTAAGTATCTCTTGGCTAAATTATTTGCGCAGATCATGAGGACTTTTATTTTTAAAGATATTAGAGGTTATGTTTTTGTTTCAAATTTTTTTTGATTGCTTATATCTCGAGAACGGCACGGTCATTTTTTGCTAACTGGGGCTTATTTTTTTAACTCTTAATGAGGATTCGAAATTAAAAAGAAATTTTAAGATTTATCTTAAAACTCTTTATTGCTTTCCAAAAATCATAAGCTAATCGACTAAATTATAAAGAAAAAAGAATTGTAAAATGAGTCTGTACAACACGTAGCTTATGGCGTTTCTGTCATTATCTGTGAGTAATTATTCTGTAGTAATGTTGTAAAATTCTAAATCATAACAATAAAACAGGTGGTTATACACTGGTTTATGAGGATTACAATGGCATAAAAATAATTGTGAGTAGTCGATCAAAATAGAGAAATAATAATGATGTCAGTGTATAAACTAACTATTTACTACACTCTGTAGAACTTTCTGCGCACGGCTATTACAAACTGCAACATCGCATTTCAAAATGAACATGAAATGGCGGGAAATTTAAACTTCCTAAACTTTAAATTGTATGACTTTTATTTTATTTGTGACTACTTTATTAATACTATTCAGAATACATTATTTATTTAGGAGTAAAAGAAACTTGTAATAAACAAGAAAATCAGTGTAAAAATCGTATAAGTACATTTCATTATTTTATAATTGTGGAGTGTCGGAATAAAATCGGATAATTGCAATTTTAAATGTCAATCTACTTAATATTGTTTATTATGGAGTAAGTGCATCTTAAAGTGTTGTTTTTATGGTAAAATATTAAGTTTAAATATCCAATAATGTAAAATATATAAAGGCAACAGTAAATTATAATAGTTAAATACAATTATTACCGAAACTTGAATTATTCGGTTTTGTTCTACCACTCCTCAATTAAAACACTTTTCATACATTTATAAATTTACAATTAATCGTATGATTTTATCAAACTTAAATTTTAAGCTCGATATAAAAAGACTTCTAAAAATACATTAATATCATTTGATCGTATCAGATTTTCTTTTCGAAAGATGTTATATAAAAACACATGTAAAAAGAGGCTATGTACAAATTCAATCAAAAACATGTATTTATATATGAATATATTGACATAGCATCTTTTTGACAGTGGCTTTTTACATAACACTTTTGTCAAAGTGATATTTTACATAATAACTTTTTAAAAATGTTTTAATACATAAAACTCGTAAATTTGTAATTTACTTTTTTTTTCTCATATTGTAAAGTTAAAAATTTTTCTTTTTCAATTGCATCAATGCAATAATCTTTAGCCAATTTTTCAATAGCTGAACCTACATGTGTCTCATAACGTTTCAAGGAACTAGCACTGACTGTTAGGATGTTGAGTGCTGATATGAAAGTATTTGTGCTTGTTTCGCCCAAGCCAGCATCCATCATTCCTGAATATTAAACAAATCATATTATATGCATATTCATATGTTTCTCCTTAAGGGGACAAGCCAGTGTAAAATTGAAAATATAGTTAATATATGATTATTTATCAAAACCAATTTTTTTTACATAAGTAACTCATTTATAATTTGTTATATTAAATAATAATATATTTTTAATTAAATAAAATTCATAAAGAGTTTATTATATACAACAATAAACATAAAAAACATAAAAACAAATATGGCTATATGCGTATACTTGTTCGAAGCCATAGTTTCTGCACCATTGGATATCTTTCTTATCGATGAACCAAATGGGCTGAAATTTTCAGTTGATACTGTTTGTTGATTATAAAGTAATGGAATAAGTAGAGCACAATTTTAAAAAAGCTAAAAATTTTTAACTATTTATATTATAGATTGCCCATTTTAAAAAAGTTTTCAATTTTTTAAAAAATTCTTTCCTTTGAAGAAAAATTTTACTTGTTTTATTAAAAACATTTTCTTACATTTCATTACTTTAATTTCATTGGAAATATATCACTATTTAATGTAACAAGTTTTAAATAGAGGACCCAAGAAAAGAAATTGGTTTCAATAACAAATCATACATTAACTGTATTTTAGAATTTAACACTGGCTTGTTTCCTTAATATAGTATACAAGTATAGAATTAAACTTAACAATTGGTAATTTCAAATTAGAATTAAACTTAACAATTGGTAATTTCAAATTAGAATTATAATAATAATTTGTAAAACTTCTTGAGCTTGTTTCTGCGATAACAATATTTGTGCATTGTTGACATTGAACAGTAATTTTACTAGCAATCCCTTGCTGTTTTTCGTTTACCAAAAACCGTAAAGATAATGGAAGATCACATACTTTACACCACAAATATTAGCCAATTTATCCATTTCAACAATCCTGCGTCCATGGAAATGTTCATAATATATTTGTTCATTTTTGTCTTCTTGAATTTATAAAAACAGATTTCGTAATTTTCAATATAATCAAAAGGTTCTTGAGTATTTCTCAAATAATAAATTGAAGCTTTCTATTTAGATTTAAAATTAAAATGTAAGTGAAGTCTGATGATTTTACTATTAAAAATTATTGTATCACTTTTTGGAATATATAGTTATTTAAATATTTACAAAAATAGACTGAAATTTGTAGATTCGATATAGAATTGATTATAAAACATAATAAACATAATTGAAAACGTAATCTTTTACTAACCTTACTTGGTTTGGCCTCAGTGATACGTCTCCCTTGTGTTCCTGCAGATACTTTGACAATTTTCAATATCTTCTCTTTAACACTTTTTTTACAAAATTTACCCTTCATCTTGCCAATTGTCGCATGCACATTATGATTCATGTTTATTTGAATCGACTACAGAAATCACAAAGTAAACGTCATGGGCGAACATGTTCTACCGGATCAGCTGATCCTTGCGACGTTGCCAGAATTACCGAGTTAGTAGCGGTCGAAAAAATAGTTACACCCACAGATAAAAGAAAAAGTAAAAAAAATCGAGTTTGTTTACTCATTTATGTCATAGTTTTTACATTAACATACTAGGAAGTAGTAATTCATGTTTTTTTTCTGAAATTATGACTATTAAATAGCTTGCTAATGCAATGCTCCTTACGGTGCCCTCGCTTGATACGGCACCTAACGCTCGAGCCACCTTAAGTGGTAATTTTTGTGTATTCAAAGCTCATTTCTTATGGCAAAGGCATCAACGGTATAAAAAAGTTCTGCTCTATGATGGATCTTGCAAAGCCTGTTTTTCAAACAACTTACAGTAAGATCATATCTAATATCGCCACTGCTACTTCATCTGTTCGAATTATATCTATGAAAAAATCAGCGATTAAAGAAAAAGAAATTTCTATCCAACGAGGTGAAAAAGAAGGTCTCACGGTGTCAGGCGATGGATCTTGGCGAAAGAGAGGGTTTACGTCTTTGTTTGGATTGGTGACTTTGATTGGTTGGTACACTGGCAAGGTATTGGATGTGTGTGTAAAATCTAAGTACTGTAAAGTGTGTGAATATTGGCAATAAAAAGAAGGTACTGCTGAATACGAAGAGGTATACCCTTCACACAAACAGAACTGTGATGCCAACCATGAAGGTAGTGCCGGAAAAATGGAGATCGACGCAGTTATAGAAATGTTCAAACGCTCAGAAAAACTTCATAATATCAAATATTTGAAATATATCGGCGACGGCGATTCAAAAACATATAAAGATATAGTCGACTCAAAACCTTATAAAGATTTCATCGTGGAAAAGAAAGAATGTGTCGGACACGTTCAGAAGCGTATGGGAACGCGTCTGCGCAATTTGAAAAAAAAACAACGAAAGGTCTTGGCGGCCGAGGAAAGTTGACCGGAAAGTTAATTGATGAACTTTCTATTTATTACGGACTTGCTATTAGGAGAAACTACGATTCAGTCGAAAAAATACGGAATGAAATTTGGGCAACGTTACTTCATAAAATGTCGACGAAGGAGAATACACAGCACGAGAAGTGTCCCGTCGGAGTAGACTCTTGGTGTTCTTGGCAGCGCAGTACAGCGCTTGGTACACTTGCAACGTACGAGCACAAGAGTCCAATGCATGAGGATGTTTTTTAACGGAATAAAACCCATTTATAATGAACTCAGCTCCGACAACCTTCTGATACGCTGCTTGGGTGCGTATACTCAGAACAATAACGAGTCGTTTAATGCTGTAGTGTGGTCAATTGCTCCAAAGACGGTGTCAAGCAGTAAGACTATAGTTGACATTGCTACTGACGTAGCCGTTATTATCTTCAATGACGGCTTCTCGGGTCTGTTTGCCGTTTACGATGCTTTTGGGTTGACTGTTGGACCAAACATGTACGAGTTTTGCGTGGAAACGGACGCCAATCGCGTCAAAACCGCTGAGCATCGTATGTCCGATATCGCGAAAGAGGCCAGGCGCAGCATTACATCAGGCAAACAAAGAAGAAGAGGAAATGAAGGCCCTGGAAGGACAATTATATAGTGCAGGGATAGCAGACTGAAGGTAAAAAAATTATTATGGACTATATTTTTACGATTTTTAAGATTTATAGTATTTTGAAACTTCAAACGCTTTTTTTTCGAAACCATGTTTTCAAAATCGGCAAGCAGTAGAACTTAAAAAGTTTACATCCGATTAACTTAAAATTTTAACAGTTGCTTCATTGTTTGATTATCTAGTGAAGTACACACGATTTTAGCGATTAATTAACAAGAAAAAAGTTATAAACAATTTAAGTCGATTTTTTTCGTCGAAAACACGATTTTTTGTGAAAACAATCGCCATTTCGCGAAAAAAAAATTCTAAAAATATAATCATGTGTACTTCACTAGCAAAACTCATGTAGATAATAGAAAAATTTGTTTTTTGTTATAGGTGGAGTTGGACGGGACTGCTTGTACTGCTCGCTGCGGAAGACATTTTTGAAAAAGCGGTTCACGGTAATCACTGCACAGCCGCCATTTTGTAAAAATATATGAATAAAAATTTTTTTTCTCTTCTTCAATATTTGCTTAATCCAATGTTATATTATTTGTATACGTTTAATCTCAAATGTCCTTTAAAAAAAATAATTAACAAAGCCTTGTTTTTTAGAGCATAAAGGGGATATAACCCCTTAATAAAGAATGAGTGAATTTATCTGCGTGTGTGATGAATGTACGTATCTGCTTAATTGTAATTGCGCAATTGTTTTTAAATTGTGACGTGATGGATGTACGGGTATGCAAGAATGAGTGATCCTCCAGAAATTGTTATGAATCTGTGATATAAACATACTGTGATATATTAGATAATGACAAATTGTGCAACAATTATTCTTATATTTATATACTGACGACCTGCTATAGTGATCAAAGATTTTAATGTAAAGACAAAATAACAATTTATGTAATCCATATCTCTCTCTCTCTCGCTCTCTCTCTCTGTCTCTCTCTCTGTCTCTCTCTCTCTCTCTCTCTGTCTGTCTCTCTCTCTCTCTTTCTCTCTCTGATACTCGGCAGCCAAGCCTACATCAACACTATAAATTTATCCCACATTCCTAAATTATCCGTGGACGGTCATTTGCTGGAATACGTGTCTCAAGCACGCAACCTTGGGGTCTGGATCACGCCCACCCTCGATTGGCAACTGCACGCTAGACACGTCACTAGGAAAGTATATGGCGCTCTTTACGTGCTTAAATTTTACAGATGCGCCCTTTCAAAGCACATAAAAAAGCACCTTGTAGAAAGCCTGATTTTTCCGAGTTTTGACTACGCGTGCGTTGTCTACAGCGACCTTGACGCAACTCGCCGTCTCAAGTTGCAACGCACTCAGAACGCATGCGTCCGGTTCGTAGTAGGCAACATCCCTCGGCGAGCTCACGTCACCCCTTTTCGGCTCGAGCTAGGTTGGCTTTCGGTACAGCGCCGCCGTGAATACTTCAGCGGCTCGCTCGCCTACTCGGTAATTTCTAACGAAAGACCTGAGTATCTGGCTACGCGTTTCACCCGACTGGACGTTGACCTCTCCCTCCGCCGCTCTGAGAGGAACCCATCGCAAGTACTCCTTTACCCTGCTCCACGTACTGAAACTTTTAAGCAATCTTTCTGCATTCAAGCATCAGTCTTGCTAAATTCCCTCTCAGTGATTGTCTTTTCATCACACCTATTGGGTTCTTTCAGATCGTCACTCAAGAATGCTCTCTTAGAGCGTGACGTCATGGACTGGGAAGAGCGTGTCCGCGCCGAAGGCCTGCCTTCCGCCCCCGAGCGACTCCGCACACGCGAACCAATATTATGCGCACGTCGTTAATTCTACATTGCTTAATTCTACACTGTGAATGTACATATAAGTTTGGTAGTCTAAGATAAGATAAGTTAACTAACAAGCCGCTGCGTAAATCAGAGAGCACCGTTATTTATGTACCTCTACCTATCAGCATTTTTATTAATAATTAAGCACTTCGATTGTAACTGTATAATGAACTGTAAAATATAAACCTGTAATTCAGCTAGCACCAGACGGGGTTCTATCCCAAGGTGTCAAATAAAGTCAAATCAAATCAAATCAAATCTCTCTCTCTCTCTCTCTCTCTCTCTTTATCTCTGTATATATATATATATATATATATATATATATATATATATATATATAGATATAGACAAAATAACAATTTATGTAATCAATATCTCTCTCTCTCTCTCTCTCTGTATATATATAAATTAAATATATATTCTCTCTCTCTCCCTCTCTCTCGATATATATATATATATATATATATATATATATATATATATATATATATATATATATATATATACTCGTATATATACTAGGGGGGTACCCCCTGCTCGCTCCGCTCGCCAACCCCCAAAGCATCATGAATGATCCCCTAGTGGCTGACGATTGAGGAGGGCACGATGAAGATGATGATGGTGGCGCCTGTGGAGGGCACGATGTTGGTGCTGGTGGTGACGCCTGAGGAGGGCACGATGGTGGTGCTGGTGGCGCTTGTGGAGGTGTAGCGCTGAGTGGCACCTGGAAAGTGACGGTGCGGCGAGGCTGTCGCTGAGAGCGCTGGTCCATTGGGACCGAGGTCTCGTCCCCAGCGATGTACGCTGGCTTGAGGTTGCCGGTGGAGACCGTCTTGGGCTCTCCGTCGACGTCGATGACGAAGCGCTTCTGGTCAAGGCGGCGCATGACACGGTGGGGCCCCGTGTAGGGCGGTGTCAAGGGCGGCTTGATAGCGTTGATCATCCGGAACACGTGCGTGCTAGTGGCCAAGTCCTTGTGGAAAAAGGGCTTGGTAGTGACGTGGTGGTCGGTCTGCAATGGCTTCAGGCAGTACCTGTACCCATCGAGATGCGGCATGATGATGATGTCCAGGTGTACATGGCTGAAGCGCTGGTCAGGCACATCGATATTGGTGGGCGGCACTCTGGCGTACCGGTGGATCTTGGCGCGCTGACAGAGAAGGCACAGAGTGAACAACGTCAAACGCCGTCCTTCGCAGCTCCTGGGGGATGTAGGGCCGAACGACTCCTGTGGACATCTCACACAGGAGCCTATGGCCGTCGATCATCAGGGGCTGGAGATTCAGCGAAGAGCTTGCAAGCTCGTGATAGGCGTCGATGTCCTCGCGCTGCTGGGCCTCGTGGATGACTGCGGGGCTCAGCGTTGTCGGCATGTCGATGGCTTCCACGCGTGAGAGCGCATCTGCCACGACGTTGTCCTCCCCGGGGATCTGTTCGATGGTGAGGTTGAACTGGCTGATATAGTCCAGCTGCCTGACCTGCCGGGGGGATGCCTTGTCTGGACTCTGGTCCAGAGCCTTCGTGAGCGGAAGGTGGTCCGTGCGGACGACAAACTGGCGTCCTTCAAGAAGATGCTCAAAGTTTTTTAGCGCCGCGTAGCCCCCTAGGAGCTCCCGGTCGTACGGACTGTACTTAGCCTCCGGTGGGGCGAGCTTCCGCGAGAAGAAGCCTAGCGGGCGCCAGGTGTCGCCGTCGAGCTGCTCCAGCGAGGCCCCAAGGGCTGTCGACGAGGCGTCTGTGGAGAGGACGAGAGGGACGCCGGGCACGAAGAAGCTCGACTGCGTCACTGCAGCCAAGCTCTCCTTGCATTTGCTGAATGCATCCGTGCGCTCCGCAGTCCACTCAATTACCCGCTTGTCCTTCTTTTTGGCGCCGCGAAGAAGGTCCGTGAGTGGGGCTTGCACAGCTGCTGCACGCGGTATGAGAGCCCTGTAATAGTTGAGCATACCAATGAAGCGCCGTAGGTCCATGATGCGTGCGTAGTTGGCTATGGCCGCGACTTTGGCCGCTGGAGGCTCGAACCCGTTGACGCTGAGGTGGTAGCCCAGGAAGTTGACCCCAGGGCAGGCAAAGTGGCACTTGCCTCGGTTGAGGTTGAGCCTGGCCTTTGCCAAGACCTCGAGTACGGCCTTGATGTGCCGCAGATGCTCCTCTCGGTTGCGGGAGGCGATGAGGAGATCGTCCACGTAGACCCGCACGAAGGGCATGCCTCTGAACAGTGTGTCCAGGAACCGCTGGAACGTCTGGGTCGCATTCCTGAGACCCAGAGGTAGGCCCAGAAACTCAAAGAGCCCGGACGGCGTGACGACAGCAGTCTTTGGGACGTCTTCTGGAGCAACTGGAACCTGAAAATATGCTCGATTGAGGTCCAGCGTCGTGAAGATCTCGCAGTCGTGCAGGCTGCGGAGCAGGTCCTCTATCCGCGGAAGTGGATAGCGATGCGGGACGGTGATTGAGTTTAAGCTACGGTAGTCTCCCGTGGTGCGCCACCCTCCACCCGGTTTGTCCACCATGTGCAGCGGGCTGGCCCACTGGCTGCTGGATGGCCGGATGACGCCGTGGAAGAGAAACGAGTCGAAGGCTTCCTTGGCTGCCTCGAGCTTCTCGCCTGCTAGCCGTCGTGCTCGTGCGAAAACTGGAGGTCCAGTTGTCACAATGTAGTGCTGCACCGGGGCCGAGGGGCCTCCGGTAGGTGATGATGTGGCCTGGAGTACTTTATTGTATTCGTCGATGAGCGCCTTGATGGCGGGGTCCTCAGTTGGGCTGCCACGGCTCTCGACGTTGACGCCGTAGACAGATGCCCGATGAGTGGAGCCTGGCGCGCTGCGGTGTGTGGTGGAGTCCCACAGATGGCGGCGCTTGAGGTCCACGAGGAGACCGTAGTGCCAGGACGAAGTCCCAGGGGATGCTGCGGCGGATGCCCAGGTCCAGGGGCAGTATCTTGTGCCCGTACGTGGCGATGGGCGTCCCGTTGGCGGCGGCGAGCTTCAGCGTGGAGCTGGCCGTACTTCCCTTCTTTGGTACATGCGGCAGCAGCGAGACTGAAGAGCCCGAGTTGACCAGGAACTTCAGGCCTGATCTGCGATCGTAGACATGAAGACGGACCTCTCTGGGAGATGGCAGGCTTGTAGAGCAGGGGCTGTCGCTTGCTGCCTGAACTGAGCGCAGCCCTACGGGTTTCCCTGCTGGTTGGACTGCGCGCGGCTGCTGAAACTGCAAGGCTGCTTGCAGCGCTGTGCTGCTGTGCCGTACAGCGCGTGATACCAGCAGAATCCGTCTGCTGGGCGTCGTGGTGAGGGCGAGCGAGGGCGCGACTACCATCAGGCAGCGTCCTCTGTCGCTGCGGCCTCTGTCGTCGGACACCTTCTCTAAGATCTCCCTCGAGACCGAGATAAGCTGGGCCAGCAGATGCTTAATCTCGACGGAGTCTGTGCTGCGCTGAATGGCGTTGACCTCTGCGAACGTCGGCTCGGGTGTTGGAGCTGGGCTCACGGAGCAGGAACTCGGTGCGGAGATGGGCGTCTCCATCAGCGTGTCCGCGGCCGCAATCAGCTCGTCGACGGTGTTGGTCTTGAAAATATTCAAGACGCACTGCACGTGCGCAGGCAGCAGGGACTTCCACCTGATGCGCAGCACATCGTCCGTGGCCTTGTCCCCAGCGAGGGAGCGCATATGTCTGAACAGCTGGGATGGCTTCCTGCCATCCTGTGTCAGCTCGTTGAGCATGCGGTCGAGCTGCCTGTCCGCTGAGTCGGTCAGGCGCTCAAGGATGCGTGCCTTTAATGTCGCGTACTTGTTCCCCTCTGGAGAGTTCCTCAAAATATCCGAGACCTCCATGAGAGTCTCAGGGTCAAGCGCGCCGACTGCGAGGTGGTATCTCGTGGCGTCTATGCGAACCTGATTCACCTGCATGACCGACTCGATCTGCAGGAACCAGAGCTCCGGCTGTTTGCGCCAGAAGGGAGGCAGCCGGCAAGCAGTGACGCTTTGGACCTGAGGCGCAATGTTGGCGTTGGCAGCGGCGGCGGCGGGATCGGCGGGCTGAATGTTGCCGCCAAGCATGGCTCCGTGGAGAGCGGCGAGCGCCGCCTGCTGCTGCTGGTCTGACGAGGCTAGCGGCGCTGGCGGGCCTCCGTCTGGGAGCGAGGGCTGCTGCGGCGTGTCGGCGGCTATCGCAGTGTCACTCTCGTGGTGATGATGGCGGCTCAGCCGGGCGGGCGGCGCGCCAGACAAACTTTGCTGCTGAGGCTAAGGCTGCTGCGGCGGCGGCGTGCTGGCCCCCGGCTGCTGCTGCTGCGGCGGCGTCGAAAGCGGCGCGGCGAGCTCGGATAGCGACTGCTGCTGCGGGGTTGAAAGCGGCGCGGCGAGCTTGGACTGCGACTGCTGCGGCGTTGAAAACGGCGCGGCGAGCTCGGACTGCGACTGCTGCTGACGCAGGACGATCGTCGAGTTGA
Source organism: Gastracanthus pulcherrimus (assembly GCA_949152435.1). Taxonomy (NCBI): domain Eukaryota; kingdom Metazoa; phylum Arthropoda; class Insecta; order Hymenoptera; family Pteromalidae; genus Gastracanthus; species Gastracanthus pulcherrimus. The sequence goes on along the minus strand of OX424573.1, from coordinate 135,528,856 downwards.
GGTCACCGGTGTTCTCGAGGTCCTCGTCGTACGAGTCGTCGGTAGTGCTGGAGCGTGTGATGCGGCGTGGTGTCGAGGCACCGCGTGGTATGCTCAGCATGCGCGTGCGTAAGCGCGCGCTTTTTCAGCGGCAGCGGCGGCCATGTTCGCTTTTTCCGAGAAAAGCGCGGGAAAAGTTTTTTCGCTCACCTCGTATTTTTTTCTTTCCTTGCGAAAAACGGTCCTTCTTGACTCTGCTGCTCGGCGTGCTGCACCCGTAGATCACGTCGGGGTCACCAATATGCGGGCTAAGCCGCGGGTTGCCAGGGCGCATTGGGAATCGCCCCAGCAGGTGCAGCGCTGCTCGCGCCGAGGACAGGAGCGAGGCTGACGATGGCAGGAGAGAGAAAAGGGGTTTTACACACCTTGATTTCACAGCACTATATTTTACACTATATACAATATTTACAATTAATACAGAAATGCTAAGTTAGCCGTGAAAAGATATTCAATCTTGAAGGCGATGCGCCAGAGCTGTGGCGTTGCAGCGAGCTGTTGCGTGCAGTCCTGTGCATGCAGCTCGAGAGGCTCCGTAGCCGAGTATAGAGTGAGACAGCGATAGGAGGCCGAGGCTAGACGAACGCTCTCGGCTCAAGTCGCTGCTTGCGCCGATTGTGCTGCCGCTCGCCTGTCGGCAGGAGCGTGCGCACTTGTCGTGGCGGCAACTCCGAGGGTGCCACACTAGTATATAATATAACATTCAAACGGGTGCATGCGCACTAGGCCGGACCTTAATTTTTTTTCTTCGGGAACTTTCTCCCTGTGTGAAAATCTCTTCTATAGGCTCTAACAACTCTGCGCAAAAAGGAATCTCAAATGTCCTTTAAAAAAATAATTAACAAAGCCTTGTTTTTTTAAAGCATATGGGGGACATAACCCCTTAACCTTTCTTTACGTCTTGGCTACGGTTATATATTTTTATAAAATTTGAAACTCTGAAGGATTTACGGGTCACTGGTCGCGAATTTAGTGTTAAGGAGGCTCCTGCGCGTAATGTCTCGAACTCGGACATATCATTTTTTAAAGTTTAGAATACGCTCAATCTAACGGTGAAACTCAAGAAATTTAAGCTCAAAGTTGGCAATTTTAACATGGACTCTTATGACAGACAAAGTTGAATCATTTAATTACAAATGAAATGAAATACGAGGATTTGTCCAGTAATGTCATTATATCACTTTTGTAGGAAAAAAATCTCCTCTTTCAAATGACATTATTTAAAATATCGGTTATCGAATTAAAAAAAGAGATATTAGCGAAAGCTTGAATAAATTCGGGTTATATCCGGCAGCTGTACGGAAGTCAGCTGAGCGGCCATCTTGGCTACGGCGTTCGGGAGAAGCGCGCGCAATTTGAGATTCCAATTTCAAACAAAAACATTCAATAAAGAATAAATCGTCATAATTGTATTTTTTATTTAGATTAATTAAGTCTATGGGTAAATAAAATACTCTGGAAATTATAGTTTTTAGTTTTTTAATTATTTTAAATATAAATTAACAATAAAAATTTAACTATGAAACATATATATTTTTTATTGTGTTAAATATCGCAGATATCACTTCGGACTTACATGTAATACGAATTTTTTTGTTCACGCTCATACTTAATAGTACTTTAATACCGTCTGTAGGATTTTTTTCATAGGCTTCAATTAAAACCTTTTTGGTTATGCTTTCTTTGGCCATCTTAATTATTCTAGGTTTAACAATATTTTTCAAAAACAACAACGATGCTTTATTATTTTCTAAAACTTTCTTCTTATATTTACTATTGTGAATTTCACTAATACTTTGGCATTCTTTTATTAAAACTTCCTCGGTAAAACTTGCCTTTCTTGGGCCCACGTACACTAAATATTACACTAAATAATATAAACTAGAATAATACTTATCAACTAGAACTTTTTACATGCAGCACCCACGACGCACGACACGACGCTATTGTAATATATATAGATATAGCTATATACCACCCATCGGCGCGCATGCGCGGAAGACGAACCTGTCCTTCTCGCATATGTTATTCACTGCCGAATCCAAAATAGTATCTGTATTAATATTTATTGAATTGTTAATGTTTATATCATTAAAAGTTTGCTGCATTTATATACATTATAAATACATTTAAGATTTTTAAGTATAAATATATGCATAAAAGTTATCATCAAATTTTCGATTCAATTTGACTAGTATGGTAGACGCAGGAGCCTCCTTAAGAATACACCATTCAAATTGGAGGATTCAATATGTGGATGTATTTTTTAAAATCAGCTGAATTCGCTTGAATCTTGTTAGTTGGGTGTTTCTGGGGTCATTGAAACGAATTATTGTACTAGTTATGACAAAGTTAACATTTTAATGTAAAGTTATTTCTTTTTTATTTCAGAAGAATAATTTGTAGAAAAATCTAATGTTTATAAAGCTAAGATTATATATTTTTACGCATCTTTGTAGTAATAACGTGTTTAATTATAAATAAGCAATTAGAAAATTAAAAATTGCTTTTTAAATTACTACTATTATATCTTTTAACTTTTACAAAGAGTTTTTTTACAGACATGAATTGTCTTGAATGTAAAATAGTTTATTAAGTCGCAATATATAAACTCATTTCATGAAAGTTTATACAATTCATCTATTTTGCAAGTAAAACAAAAGATTATTTTTCCTACATCACACTGTTTTTAGAAAACTGTCGGTAAATCAGCACGGCGCAATTTTGAGATATCAATTTTAGACCAAGATCGTTTCTACGAGTACTTAGCCCACGCGCGCCGTGACTCTTTACCATAACAACAATTGTTGTAATTGTAAAGTCAAACGTAAACATAACGGTACGTAAGTATCTTCAACCAGCAGTTACCGCTAATTGGCGTCACCTGCGTGCGACTTAAAATGGTTATCCGGTGATTTTTTTGAAAAATATCGAATTCGTTTTTTTTTTTAAGTTGGTTCAACTCTTCCTAAACAGGTAGCAACAGCAACATAATGATATTTTAAATTTTAAGCTAAAATGTTTCATAGTTTCGTCAACACTATTATTGCAATTTCACGTTATTTTGCCTAATTTCGATCATTAAAGGCTGTGAAAATTAAATAAAAGATATTTTTTTTAGTTTTTATAAGTTCAAAATGATCTATACTTTGTTTTAACAGCTTTCTATTTATTTTTATAAATACAATACAGTTTGGAAAATTTGTATTAACGTAATTTAAAATAAAACTAGATTTTTCATTATTGTTCATCAATTACTGTTTTCTCATTATTTAAGTTTTGAATCTTCAAAATGTTGTTGGAGCATACCAAAATAACCAATCTTGACGAAACTTTTATGATACGTTCTTTGAAGTATTCTCAATATTTGTTAGCTGAAATATTTTGTAAATATCCATGACAAAGCTCATATTAAATGATTCTATTAACAAATTTGCACTGTTTTTAACAAATTTTAAATAATAAATATTTATAAATTTAAGGTGGTCCTAATAGTAACATTTGACGAAAAACTCGATTTTCTTTTATTTCACTTTCTGATACTTTGTACATTTTTAGAACAGAAAATGATTTTGTATTAGCAATATTGGCTATAAAAATAATTTTAATGAGATTAATAGCTATGTATACGTATTTTTTTCCGACCTTTATTGCACACAATCCAGCGTGTTCCTACACTAACCGAATCCACACCTGTGTCCAAAGCTACTCTATACTATGCAGACAATCTTCAGAAAACATAGAAATTATTAAAAAAATATTTTGATCGATATTCTGCGATAGAAAATATGTTTTAAAATCATCAGACAATTATTTATTTTTTCTACAAAAATGAGGGTTTCTCCATTTATGGTTTTCGAATGTTTAGCAAGTTTTACGCGCATAGGATTACAATGAATTAATCTGAAACTTTAAGGATATTTTATTCAACTTATTCGCATTATAACCATGAACTCCAATTTTCAAAAAAAAATTTATTAAAAAAGTGTTACCCGTGAATAGAGTTAAAAATGCCGTTTTTTTAGGTTATTTTTGCAATGAAAATTCAATTTAATTTTTTTTCCTTTATAATTGTGTTTTAAAAATTTGGAGTTCACAGTTCTGTGTGGTATTAGAGGGGTCGGGGACGTTTTACCCAATGTGATTCGACATATCGAATTTTTAGGTTGGCCACACTGGGGTTATGAGTATGAAAGATATAGAAATGCGAAGTGATGTTTACTTTCGGACTCAATGAGGGCACGGAGCGAAATGAATTGTGGAAAAGCTGAACTATAAAAGCACTGAAAATTTTTCAAATTTATTATGGATAATATGAAAAAGTCATAGAAAATAAAAAAGTGGTTTGTTAAAAGTGCAAAGGCAACATGTTTTTATTAGAAATATTTTCCATATATGTACTGGTTCGTCGTACAATTTATTACGAAACAATGTATTAAACTTGTATTAAACGCATATTTTTTTTTTTTTTATTTAACATCGCCATGTTTGTGCTTTCATGTGGTGCTAATCGACGACGGGGGTCTGCGGTGTGTTTGTAAACAAAGCACATGTAATTTTTACAGTGGTGCTTGTATCGATCGGCAGAGACTATAGGATTCGAAACCGGGTCACCGGCGTGGGAATCCGACACTCTACCGACTGAGCCGCCGCAGGCCCCTGATTCCGCATATTATACAGACAAATCAGCGAGCTCATATATGGATCATTTACTTAAAAGTGGAAGTGAGGACAAATTTTACAGGTCATTTACATTTAAAAAACTAGGAAAAGGTAGCTGTGGTTTATAATCTTTTAAAATTATTAGAAATAGTCATTTTTTTTTTTACCAAAAAGATTTGCTTTCCAATGCAAAATTTTATGTATCATAACTATTTCTAATAGTTCAAATATTTGTAAATAACAGCTACCTTCTTATAGACTTTATACCTGCATTGTTGTCCTACAGATTTTGTCTTGTTGGTAACATATAATATAAACCTTACACTTTTTGATAAATGACTCACATATTCTTATTTGTTTAATCATCCAGATAATTGAGTAGCCAGATAGAGATGACCATTATAGTTATATTATGCAAATTGTGTTGTGAAGAAAATTTAATATATTTGTACAATAAATTTTACAGCCCTATATAGATTTTATTAATGTATAAACTTTCTGTAATAAAATGTTGATTATTTGTAATTTCCTGTTTCATTGAATATTTTTAACGGTATTAGCTGGTTTGTACACAAAATAAAGATTTTTAATACAGTGATTTATATGTGAACATTAAATTTATGTAATAGAGAATTAATAGTTTATTTTACATTAAATTAGATCATTGTTACTTTTAAACAGAAAAATTAAAGAAAAAGTAGATTTATTAGGTAATTCTGAACTTTAATGTCCGTAATGTCCTTTAAAAGGGACACGTTGATTGAGTTACTGAAATAATGCAAGAAGCCATATAGGTTTTGTAAATAATAATTAAATATTTAAATTTTTTTGATAATTGATAAAAAAACTGCAATATGTACAGATCAAAACACATATTGTAATAATAATGTTTAAAAATTGTATGAGTGTAAAGCATTGTAAATAAAAACCTAAGTATCACATCAATCTTGTGGGCAGCTACAAATCACTATATTGAAAATCTATTCTGTGCACAAACTAGTTGATTTTCTGGTTAAAATATTCAACATTTCATTGTAGAAGATTCACATAGAATTATAAAATTTATTGTCTGAAAATATTACATTTTTTTAATGTGATTTATTTTTCTTTAACACAACATACGTAGTACAACTATAATGCTCATTTCTATCTGGTTATTCATCTATACGGTTGATTAAACAAATAAGAATATGTGGGACATTTATTAAAAAATGTAAGATTTATATATCATCGACAGTAAACAAGGCAAAATCTACAGGGTAAAGTCTACAAGGTAGCTACTATTTACAAGTATTTGAAACTATCAGAAATAGTTATTTTGTTTATGCTACATAAAATGTGATATTGGAAATTTGATATTTAAAGGTATATGGGTACTCAGTATAGCTACAAAGTTTATCACCATCACCAAATCAGCAACGTTAGGGTGATGTAACCTAAGCTATAATTAATACCTATATAGTTGCATGAATACGATTTTAAATCAAATCTTTTAGATAAAAAGAAAGAAAACGACTATTTCTAATAATTTTAAAAGATTATAAGCCACATCTACCTTTTTCTAGTTTTTTAAATGTAAATAACCTGTAAAATTTGTCCTCACTTCTACTTTTCAGTAAATGATCCATATATGAGCTCGCTGATTTGTTTGTATAATATGCGGAATCATCCAAACACAGTTTTAAGAATAAAACTAATTTTACGTTGAGTGGCATAATCAAATTGATTTAATCTTGATTATCGTTCTACTTATTAGATATTTAATCGGTTTTAATCCAATCTACTCATTTATTGACATTTATTTATGAATTTCTACGATAATTTTAGAATTTAAATTTTTTATATATTATTTATATACCTAGGTATTTATTAGTCTGAAACAAATATTTTGCTTAAAATTATTTAATAGATGTGTCTGAAAGAATAAATCAATTAAAAAATTTTGACGGGGCTGGGAATCGATCCGAAAGACCTCTGCGTGAAACTCCAACGCTCTAACCGTTCCGCTACAGAAGAACTTTGAAATCGATAAAAAAAATCTGACTTATAATCTACAATTACTGGTCATGAAAATGCTTTAATATTTCGTAAAAATAAACACCCACAAAGATGGCTGAAAATTACATTCTCCTAAAATCGATAACATATTTTTACATTAGAATTCAAAGTAGAGTGCCGGTAAAACAGAGTTCTTTACTATATTTAGCTGATTATTTTTCTATTACTCGTGAAATCTTTCTGGAACATTTCTGACATATAACACTTGCAACATTACGTACGGAATGTTTCGGAAACATATTACGTGCAATGGAATTGAAATGTTATAACTGGTACGACAGGGAAATATTTCTGAAACCTTGCTATAGTAACATCCCATGTGGGAAATCACATAAATGTTACGGGTGAAAGCTCATTTTGCTATTATTTATGAAACCTTTTTGCAATATTTCTGACATATAACACTTGCAACATTACGTAAGGAATGTTGCGAAAACATTTTACGTGCAATGGAATTGAAACGTTATAACTGGTACGTGAGGGAAATATTTCTGAAACCTTGCTATCGTAACCTCCCATGTGGTATATCGCAGAAATGTTAGTGGTGAAAGCTAATTTTTCTGTTATTCATGAAACCTGTCTGAAATATTTCTGACATGTAACACTTGCAACATTACGTAAGGAATTTGCGAAAACATTTCACGTGCAATGGAATTGAAACGTTATAACTGGTACGTGAGGGAAATATTTCTGAAACCTTGCTATTGTAACATCCCATGTGGGATATCACGTAAATGTTACGGGTGAAAGCTCATTTTGCTATTATTTATGAAACCTTTTTGCAATATTTTTGATATCTAACACTTGCAACATTACGTAGGGAATGTTTCGGAAACATATTACGTGCAATGGAATTGAAATGTTATAACTGGTACGTCAGGGAAATATTTCTGAAACCTTGCTTTCGTAACATCCCATGTGGGATATCACATAAATGTTAGGCGTGAAAGCTCATTTTGCTATTATCTCATTTTTTCCTTTTTTAATAAATATTCTGATTTAAGAATACATTTTGAGATTCATCGATTCGTTTTTATTTTATAATGGTTTCTTACTTTAAGATATTTTACGATATTCTGAAATCGATAAGGTAAATTATTTTTGCATTTTAGAAATAATATGATTGTTTAATTCTTTCTTTCATTTTATTTAATGTCCCTGTGTACCCTCTTTTTGGGACTTCGATATGTCACAATGCATATGTGATTTTGTATTTTACATTTGTATTTTATTTGTATTGTGCGATGTTGGTCGAGCGAAATCCATAACCCGCTTACTAGCGTCTCAGACACTTTTAAGGAGGCTATATGGGCGCATACATCTTGCATCAAAGCAGAATGCGTAGTCGCAGATATTTTGCAGAGGAACAACTCGACGAAAAAATTCTCGAGAATTTACACCGGGAATCGAACCTTGACTGCTTGAGCGTCTTGTATCAGTAGGCAAGCGTCTTACCCACTCAGCCAAGGAGACTCTATGATCGCTTCATTTTGCATTTCAAAGAGTATAAAATTACTTATAAACAGTGATATTTCGGTTTTATTTTATAACTTTTCCATTGATATTTTTAAATATTGAAGATTAATAAAATAATCTATATCAGTATCATGCGATCAGATTTTTAACTCTAACGGCGTACATACTTTCCGCATGGACATCGACAAAAAACTTTCATTTTTAAATGAAGATTCAAAATTAGAAAGAAATTTTAAGATTTATCTAATTGTTTTAATGTTATAACGATATTTCGATTTTTGAATTTTAGTTTTTCAAGTTTTTGGATACATTAGAAATATTATGATAAATTTCGTGTAATTATTAATTCTGAATCGACACTTTCTTTTGTTATAAACGAAAACGTCATATTTAGTTTAAACGGTTAAATCTCGGAAATGTATGATGCAGCAAAACAGCAGCATTATATCTAAAACTTGCCGAAAGGGTAACTTTTTCCTATCGCTTATCTGATTTCTAGTTTTAGACCACGAGGTTCTTTAGTTTTCAAGATATTTATGTTTATATTAAGTTTAATTTTTAATTTTCGTATTTTTATGAAAAATTGAAAATAAAAAGAATTTTAAAAATTAAAAAAAGAACTAAATTTAAATCATAATGAAAGAAAGAACAGGAAGCTTCCGCTTTCAAAAAGGGAATTTTTAATAAGTATAAACCCAACGCGCCTACAACAATATCTCTAAGAAGACGTTGAAAAATGTAATTTAAACTAAATGTCATTTTTTGAGATTCTAATTAAAAAGAGATATAGCAATTTAAAATTAATTTATTAGAACAAAAACCTGTATGTTAGAACAATTAATTTATTTTGTGGAAGATAAGTGCCAATGAATTGGCAGCGGTGTTTAAATTCTGTGAACAGTTTACTTTGTTAACCAATCAAGGATGAATTTGAAGTTTCGAGCGCGCAAGTCGTGCGATATTTCGAATTATTCAAATTGATAATTACGCAGTTTTATACAGCTCGAATTACCCCAAATGATACAAAATGATGTCAGAAACCCAAAAAACCTTTCCAACCCCCAAAATCCCATCCCTTACAGAGGGTTAAAAAATGACGAATACATAACTATAGAAGAATGATATTATATTTGTTTATAAACAAAATCCTTTTCGGCGAATGGGGTTGCAATCGACTGTACATTTGCCAAGAGTATTGTGTAATTTTTTTCGTTCTCCGAAAACTACTCTTAGTACGGACAGAGGGGGTGGAAATTGGTCAAGATACACAAAGTGATTTTTCCTGGTCCAAAAACAAAATCTTTTTTGGCGATTTGGGTTGCAATCGTCTCCACATGTGCCAAGAGTGTTATGTCATTTTTGTGGTTCTCCTGAAACTACCCCAAGTACGGACAGACGGAGTGGAAATTGGTCAAGACAGACTTCTGATCGTAACTCTCATTTCTTATGCTAGAAAAATGATTCAACAGAACATTAAAGAAAACGAAGATGTTTAATTAGTAATTTAAATGGCATGGAAAATTAAAAAATGTAAAACAATAATACTTTACTGAATATTCAAGGTTTTCTGTGACCATATTCAATATTTAAAATCTTTGAATCGGATGAATATTTGTATGCGAAATACAGCCTAAATTAATATTTTACCTTTATCCACTAACTTTAATTATATCTCATTGATAAATTTTCGAAATTAAATAATGAATAATTTTTTATTATCTTAAAAGTGAGAATGCAAATATATTGTACAATTATACGGAGAGATGTGTTTCAGTCGAGCAATCTTGGTAAACTGGCTGAATTTTACATGTTCTATATGTGCTAGAATTCGAATAGCGGACTTAGAGTAGGGATAAAATAAACATGCGTAAGAAAGGTTCCAATGTTACATAATACCTTAAGCGATAAGAGGCGAGAGCCCAAAATACAAATTATCTCTTTATGAGTATTCAAAGAAGTCGCAAAACTATCGACATACTATTATAAGCATCGAATATAAACGTTTATAAATACATTAATTTCTATGATTTTAAATGATTAATAACATAATAATAAGAATAACAACAACAACAACAACAACAACAACAACAACAACAACAACAACAACAACAACGACAACGACAACGACAACGACAACGACAACGACAACGACAACGACAAAGACAACGACAACGACAACGACAACGACAACAACAACAACAACGACAATAACAACAACAACAACAACAACAATAATAATAAGAATAATAAGAATAAGAATAAAGTACATATATTGTATCCAAATATAATAAAATTTGCTTAGAATAAACGAATAGTTTAATGTTAATAATTTTTTTCTAAAACGCATATTCCCTTGGCACATGTGGAGACTATTGATACCCAAATCGCTGAAATTGATTTTATTTTTGACCAGGAAAAATCACTGTGTGTATCTTGGCCAATTTCCACCACCTCTGTCTGTACTAGGGTAGTTTTTGGAGAACGAAAACAAATTTCGTAACACCCTTGGCACATATGGAGACGACTGCAACCCAAATCGCCGAAAAAGATTTTGTTTTTGGACCAGGAAAAATCACTTTGTGTATCTTGGCCACTTTCCACCCCCTCTTTCCGTACTAGGGGTAGTTCCCAGAGAACGAAAACAAATTTAGTAACACCCTTGGCACATGCAAAGATGATTGCAAGCCAAATTGACGAAACAGATTTTGTTTTTGGACCAGGATAAATCACTTTGTGTATTTCTCCCACTTTCCAATCCCTCTGTCCGTACTAGGGATAGTTTCTGGAGAATTAAATAAAATATATAACACACTTGGCACATGTGGAGACGATTGCAACCCAAATCGCCGAAGCAGATTATCGTTCACTTTTAAGTTTACGGCATAGGATGGAAGATCGTGTGATCATGTGTTTTTCATAGTTCATTTTTAAGCTTACAGCATAAGATGAAAGATAATTGATTGTGTATGACATAATAACGGATCAAAAGCTATGCGGGTGTGAACCTGAAGTTCCTCTAAAGTAAAGCTTGTGATTTTTTTACACGTTGAAATTAACTATATCTTACTATACTTACTATATAGTTACTATATCTTTTTTTTAATATCTCGACTACACAGATTTCTCTTATGTATTACATGAATGCATCAACTTATTTCTAATATTTACCCACGTGAAAAGTCCCACATGGTTACCACATGGAAATCATATGGATTCCACATGATTCCCACATGATTCCCATGTGGTAACTTATGGGAACCACGTAGGAACCACGTGGGCTTTTGGAAAGATTTCCCGGTGGGATTCCAGTTGAAAACACATGGTTCTCATATGAATTTTACATGGTTCCCACATGATCAACTAAAAAATATAAATATTTAATCAAATAAGCTAGATGATATTTACGTGGAAACCATATGGTAACCACGTGGTCCCGGTGAGTGTTCCACCATGTTACGATATGAGTTTCACATGGGTCTACAGATATTGTAAATATGCACTTATGAACAAAACTTTCAGTTCCAGAAAGTTCTTAAAAGCTATAAAATCCATAAAATAAGTGCTTATATAGATGTTAGCATGCGGATGATAACACCAAAAGTGGGGGACTAAGCTAAAGAATTCCTATTTTTTAAAATTCTATTAAAAAAAAAATAAAAAATATTACCTTTAGTAGACTATATGTGTGTCATGTGGGAACCATGTAAAATATATATGGAATCCATGTGTTTTCAACTGGGATCCCACTGGGAAATATTTCCAAGAGTCCACGTGGTTCCTGCCTGGTTCCCATAAGATACCATATGGGAACCATGTGGGAATCATGTGGAATCCATATGATTTCCATGTGGTAACCATGTGGGACTTTCCACGTGGGTACATTTTTTGAAGTAAAGAATATCATGTGTTTATTTGTATGCGTGTACACAGTAAAAAGGATTTCTTATTTTTGTTGCATCTTAAATTTTCTCGGTCCTTAAAACAAGTAACTAAATCGCGTATTTTACTTATTTTAAGAAATCTGTACATTAAACAAGAATGCATTACTTATTTTAAGAGAAATAAATTACTTATGATAACTTAACTTAACTAAAATGAGAAAGTAAGAAACGCAGTTACTTGTATTAAGAAATAAAATTTACTTATTTCGGGCTATCTTGTGGTCGCCACAAAAATACACAAAACACTTGACTTCGTAGAGATTTGTAGGGCTACGGGAGACCAAGACCATACGCTATTTTTGATATAAGAGAATAGATGGTATTAAAAGGATAGTAGATCATTTTTACACAATGTATAGTACTTGAAGTTTTGTAGCATTTGAAAGGAACAAATAAAGGCGAAAACCTAACCTGTGGATTGTTTTGCAAACAGACATGCACCTGCACATTTAGATAAATAAAATTTAAATGATTTGAACAGCTATAAATATTCTATTATAAATATTCAGCTATATATATATATATATATATATATATATATATATATATATATATATATATATATATATATATATATATATAAAATATATATATAATATATTTTAGTATATTAGTAAGAATACTAAATCGATACTCCAAAAATATTCAGTGCCGGGACCAGTACTCTGAAGAAATTGATTCTAGGTGGGACTCCATTAACCCCTATATATATATTAATGTTAATGGAGTCCCACCTAGAATCAATTTCTTCAGAGTACTGGTCCCGGCACTGAATATTTTTGGAGTATCGATTTAGTATTCTTACTAATATACTAAAATACTCCAACTAAACACTCAAAAGTGTTAAGGGCGAGCGAAACGAGCCCGCCACGTTGCGGCCGTCGATGTCATCCTTGTTCTGATTCATCCGTCACGCCTGTTATTTCCAAGAATTTTATATTTTTTAATCACTTTAATAAGAGACAGATATATACTTTGGGTTCCATAAACCCCTAGTATCGTGTATATATATATATATATATATATATATATATATATATATATATATATATATATATATATATATATATATATATATGTTCGTATAGGATCTAGGATCTCACTGTCATACATTTAGTGTTTACATTCTTCGTAAATATATACAGGGTGTCAATTAAATCCCGGGACGGCTGAATATTTTCTAAAGTACTGCTTTTCTAGAAGAGGTCAAGATCATTCCTTAAGTAACTTTGAACAAGGAACCCAACGGTGACCTTGGATTTGACCTTGAACCTCATTTTCAAGGTTATTTTGAGGTCAACCTCATTTTTTCAAACGGGAACCCCTATTTTTTATAGCGGAATCGGAAAGAGCGGAAAATTTTACATCCGGATATGTATTGAGGTATGGGGTTGAGGTAACCCCTAGAGGTCAAATAGAGGTCAAATAATGACTTCTATAAATTTCGCGAGTTCAGTGGTAAAACAAAACAAACAAAGGTCATACCCTAGGTAAATCTTTACGGGGTACCCGACGGTGACCTTGGATTTGACCTTGAACCTCATTTTCAAGGTTGTTTCTAGGTCGACCTCATATTTTCAAATGGAAATCCTTATTTTTGATACCGGATTCGGAAGGAGCGAGAAATTTCAAGTATGGATGTGTTGAACAAGGGATGTAATTGTGACCTTCAATTTGACTTTAGATTTGACCTTGAAGGAAACAGATCTTACTACGTCCACGTCGTTGTTTCTGGGTAACGCTAAAAGTGATAATATGGACTGAATGTGAAATTTCTCGCTCTATCGGTTTCAGGTATTATTACTGAGATTTCCGATTAAAAAAACCAGTTGACCTTCAAATGACCTTCAAGGTCAAGTTCAAAGTCAAATTGAAGGTCACAATTACATCCCTTGTTCAACACATCCATACTTGAAATTTCTCGCTCCTTCCGAATCCGGTATCAAAAATAAGGGTTTCCATTTGAAAATATGAGGTTAACCTCGAAACAACCTTGAAAATGAGGTTCAAGGTCAAATCCAAGGTCACCGTCGGGTACTCCGTAAAGATTTACCTAGGGTATGACCTTTGTTTGTTTTGTTTTACCACTGAACTCGCGAGATTTATAAGAAGTCATTATTTGACCTCTATTTGACCTCTAGGGGTTACCTCAACCCCATACCTCAATACATATCCGGACGTAAAATTTTCCGCTCTTTCCGATTCCGCTATAAAAAATAGGAGTTCCCGTTTGAAAAAATGAGGTTGACCTCAAATTAACCTTGAAAATGAGGTTCAAGGTCAAATCCAAGGTCACCGTTGGGTTCCTTGTTCAAAGTTACTTAAGGAATGACCTTGACCTCTTCCAGAAAAGCAGTACTTTAGAAAATATTCAGCCGTCCCGGGACTTTATTGACACCCTGTATAAGATCATTTAATGAGTACATTATCCATAAATATCAACTAAGAAATTATATAGAAACGATTTTCTTTTAATTTTATGAAAAATTTTGATTTCTATTAATGATAAATAAATTAAGTTTCTTTTTCTAAAACCCTATCTAAATCAATATTTAAGAAATTATTTGTATATTATTTAAGAAACTGTTTAGGTATTATAATTCGTAAGCTAGATGCGGAGTAATTATGCGGTTCTCGCAGAAATGCTCTTTATAATATTAAACTTGTATATTATAAGAACTTTCAGATTTCTTTAACGTGGACAGAGTACTAACTGAAGCTAATACATATACAGTTATGCAGCCAATGTATGTATTTTAAAATAAAAATTATTGACCAAATTTATAGTCTATTTCAGTCAAAAATCATTGATTTTTTAAAATATTATTATAAAATATGGCCTAATTAAACTATAAGCTTGATCAATAATTTTAGTCTATTTCAGTCAAAAATCATTGATTTTTAAAATATTATTATAAAATATGGCCTAATTAAACTATAAGCTTGATCAATAATTTTTATTTTTAAATCCCCACATTGGTTGCATAGTTATATGTATTATGAACACAATAAAATCTTAAAATCCCTAATTTGATCTTATTAGCTCTCAAAAGCTTGCGGTAGATGAAGAAATATACAGGATAATTTTTATTATGACCAAACAAAGAAATCTTAAACCTTAAAAAAAACCTTAAAAAGAACTTTAAAATAAATTTTCCGCTTTTTTTAAATAAAATATTCAAATTTACCGAAAGAAATAGGTAATATATGATGAGTGACTTGTTTATACCTTAAAATGTATATTAACAATTAATTTAAAATTTAAAGGTGTATCTGTCCCCTAAGGAATAAAAATACGCTATTTAAAAAAAATGTCTAAATGGATGTATGTGCGTGCGTGCGTGTGTGCGTGCATGTGTACGTGCGTGCGTGTGTGTGAGTGTGTGGTTGTGTGTGTTTGTGTGCGTGTGTTAATGTTTCAGTTCTCATTTTTTTAAGGAAGGACGCTCAACGATATTTCTTTTAGATGCGTTTTTCTTCTTTTAGCGGTATTTCGAAAATCTTTGAAAAAATGTGATCTAATGAGTGAATAAGGTAGCTTTTCACTATCTCTTGGTTCAATTCTTAGTTCAGACTATGAGGTCCTTTATTTAAGGTTATATGTTCTCTTTTTAATTATTATCTTTTCTATTTTTTCTTCGCTTTTAGATGAAGATTTGAAATTAAAAGAATTTTAATGATTCATTATTGATTCGTTTTTCTTTTATGACGGTCTTTTTATTTTATGAAATTCTGAAGTTGGTAATGCAAGTTATAGACACAATCTTATATGTAATCTTTTTCTAGCTACAATGTATAAGTATAATTAACTCGGTGCAAATATTTTTGAAAGAGGTCGAAATCAGCTATTTTTATCACAAGAATTTTTCTATAATTAGATTACTAACAAGCAGTCATGGGCAGTATTTAAGATGTATGTATCTAGATACACAAAAATTCTTTAAAAAATTATCTAGATACTTTTGAAAAGTACTTATTTTTAGATGCAATATCTAGATATACAGGTATCTAGATTCATTTGTTTAGATACTATTTATCTGGATTTTTTTAAGATACTTTTTTAGATACAATTTATTACTTTATTTAGTATTATTATTTTATTTTTCTACAATTTATTTAGTTTGGGGAAGTTAAGTATCTATAAATTGGTAGCGGTTCTTTTTACTATCACAAAGCTTCCTATTTGAGGAAGCAAAAGATTTTAAAATAAAGGTACTAAAATACACAAGATTTATAATTTTTCATAAAGGTTAAGTTATATAGTAACATTTGTGCATTGAAAAAAATTTAACTTTTCTCAAGAAATCTTCACTTAAAATAATTTTGAAATAAGTATACTACGAACAATTTTCGTGGAAAAAATACAAGATTCAAAGTTCATTATAAACTCTAAAGAGCGCGTCGATTGTAACCGTCCAATGTAAATATTCGATAGAGTTGTAACCCTGCACACGTCAAAAGACATTTGAATATCTTAAATACCGACAAGCGGCCGTGTACAGATTTTCGAAGCATTAGACATTTACGTCTGTATTTTCGCATTCGACACTAGGTAAGATGAAATGAAAGTTTATAAGAGGCGTGTATATCATCACTTCTCTTTTTTTCTCTTACCCGCCCTTTTTCTGACAATGTGTACGTTTAACCTATATAAAATGTAAGAAATGTTAAACGCTTATAATCATATTCCTTATATTATGGCGCTAAAATATTCACAAAATAAATAAAATAGTAAGTTTATTGGTTATTCCTGGGTAATGTACAGATTTTGCACTGGTAAAAATCGATTTAATTTATTTGCCATTTATTAAGACGATTGTACTTTTGCGCAGACTAGAAACAAAGGGTCTAGGTCTTTTCGCTGAAAAAACTTTTTGCTGAATAAACTTTTCGCTGAAAAACTTTTCGCTGAATAGTTGAAGTGGCAACGTCGCAAAACAATATATATATGTTACAGATTTGGAACACTTATTGCCTTCGTACTTTTTATTGTTTGAATGTACGTATATTACTCGCAGAGGGTCTTTAGGAGCTTGTGGTTGTCGATGACGAGATCTAGGTAGTGCGCTCCGTATTTTTTAGTGTCTCAATGTACGTACTGGACGGAGTAGACGTTTACGTGGTTATGGTGGCCGATGACTTGGTCTAGGTAGTGCGTTCCGTAGTTTTTAGGGTCTACGTGTAGATACTATACGGAGGAGACGTCCAGGTGGTTGTAGTGGCCGATGACGAGGTCTAGGTAGCGCGTTCCGTAGTTTTAGTGTCTAGATCTTGGTACTGTACGGAGGAGGCGTCTAGGTGGTTATGGTTGCTGATGACGAGGTCTAGGTAGTGGCATCGGCCAATACAACCACTTATACGCCTTCTTTGAACAGTACCTACATCTAGACATCAAAAACTACGAAGCACACTACCTAGCCTTCGTCATCGGTCACCATAACCACCTAGATCGCTCCTTCGTACAGTACCTACATCTATGACACTAAAATGTACGTAGCGCAGTACCTAGACCATGTCATGGGCCACTATAATTACCTAGATGCCTACTCCGTCCAGTACGCACATCTAGACACTAAAAAATACGGAGTGCACTACCTAGACCTCGTCATTGGCAATCATAAGCTGCTAAATACCCACTGCGAGTAATATGTACACTCAAACAATAAAAAGTACGAAGGCAATAAGTGTTCCAAATCTGCATATATATATACACACACACACATTGTTTTGCGACGTTGTCAGCTCAACTACTCAGCGAAAATTTTTTCAACGTAAAGTTTATTCAGCGAAAAGTTGCTTCAGCGAAAAGACCTAGACCTGTTTATCGTTTTCTGACTATTTTTATTTATTTTTTATTTCTACATGTGTCGTTGTTAAACTTAGATGTTATAAATATTTTTTATTATTTATTTTTTATTAATCCTAGCTTGTAAAAAATGCCACCAATTATATTTTATAAACTCTATTATCAGATGAAAAAGAAAAAATAAAGAACAGCATGACACTAATAGTCATTTTACAATAGTATATTGTGCAACTAGTGCGCGAAGCAGGTGATTTTCGAACGAGTGGGAAGTTTGTCGCCCGAGCGCAGCGAGTATATAACCATATATAACCATATACTCGTATAAGCATACACAAGTTTAGTGGCAATTAGCTTGTATAGCGTTATATAGCTATATATTGCCATATATAATTGTATATATTCATATATAGTTATATCTAACCTCTTATATACACTTATATATAGTTATATATGATTATATAAAATCATATATAATGATATATAAGCATCTTAGAACTGTAAAAATTTTCAAAAAAATCCCATCGGCACCTGATCCAGACCTTATCCGACTCCTAAGATACTTGATCATATCCTAGTTTTACAAGAACTTAATATTTCTACTCTCTGGTGACAGCAGAATTAATCTAACTATCCAGGTACTTCCAATGTTATATTTTCAACAATATGAGTTGGGGTAATGGTTATAAGGTGCTGGATTCTGAACTCAAAGATCCCGGATTCGAGTCCCATCTCGGGCAATATTTTTTTAATAATATTTTCTTTTAATAGGGATAATAAATCATTATATTTCAATAAAAATCATTATTTGATTGATATTTGTATACATTAATTATTATATTGTTAATTTATTTTTTAATTCTGCTCATATATGATTATATATAGTCCTATATAACTATATATAATTATATATCTTTATATATGGTCAAAATATGAATATATATGGTTATAAATAACATTTTTTTTTCGGGTATAATGTTGAAAGAAAAGCTTACTTTATAGAGAGATGGGGTGAGATTCGAAAATTGACTTTGGACACGGAGAATTGTAATGTCACATTACAACGACAGATTGTGACCTAAGATTATATTCAATAAAACTAAAATGTCCATCTAATTTAACACGAATGTAAAAATACTACTATGTAGCTATAGAAGCCCAATATCCATGGGTGTCCATACTGAGAGTTGATCCATACTGAGGGATGTCCCCCTATATGTATTCGTACAATGATATTCCAATCAAAATTAAATGCAGAAATTTTAAACGTTAAAAACATCTAAGATTTAAAAGTAGCACATCAATAGTTTATTGCATAAGATAGGTTCAGAAAAATTGATTAATTTAATGTTATCAATATTAATTATTGTTATTTAAAATCTGGATTGAACGACAGTAAAATATAAATAAGTTGACAAGGTTACATATAATATATGATGGATGACAGTAAAAATGAAAATTTCGTTACTAAAACTTGTCCAACTATATATAGTTTCAGTTTTGTTCGAGATTTTGTTGTAAAGAATCATTGCTCAAGTTGATGTAAAGTTATGATCTGAATGTTTTTAATACTATAGCCTATAGAAAGTGGATATGGACCTCTTGCATTCGAGTATCCATATTTTATCAGTAAAGTTGAGTTGTAAAAATGACCACTAAGGTGAATGTCCCGATTTCTGCTCATATAAGCATTTTGCATCAAACAAAAAGGTTTAAAAAGTTATTCTAACATTAATTTATAAAGCAGATATGATTATTATCTTAATTATGAATCGAACAATACAATGTAAATGCGTAAAAACCATTTTAAAGACTTGAATATTAATAATAGTCAATTATAAAGCGTACGCAAAATGCACCTATTTCTGCTCGCATCAAAAAGCGGTGATTTCGATGTGTACCTATTTCTGATCACCGTTGATTTTATAGACTTCATTCATATGATTTGTATCTTTTTATTGTATTAGTATGTTAATACACGTAAATACTTCACGATTCATAAGTAGAAAACAGTGTACATATTGTATAAATACAAATAAAATGTTATTTTTTCGTGATTAGAAATAGGGACATGCAGAATGCATCTGCGTCTAACCTCAAACTATCACTATTATCAAGTTTTTTAATCAGAATTTACAATATTTTTAATTCAGCACTACAGTTTTTAGTTGTAATACTAAAATGGTACAGATAGCTTGGATATAGTATATATTAAAACAACCTTCATACCTATAATAACAGAAAAACTTCGAGTGATTAGAAATAGGGACGTGAGCAGAAATTGGGACATTTACCTTAAAGCATCCCGCTTATCCGCTCCCTCGTACCTAATAGGTCCAGTGGAATTAGCAGAAAAAAGTGCAAAATTCAACATCAAATGGTACCCGCAATTTTTTTGCAGGAACTTATAGAAGACATGTTCAAAAAGATATTTCGTGTACGTGCCACTCCTAATTTTTTGACTGGAGCCCGTGAAAAATCGGCAAAGTGGGCCAAAACAGGTTTTTGGCTTCTAGCAGCAATTACGAAGTATTGGAAATACCTACAAGATGGGCCGTGGTACGTTAATTTTCATTCAATTGCTAATTATCAAATGCTAAGAAAACCGCTTAAAATCGCCTTTTCTTGAATTATTTTTCATTCAGAGAAAAACTATTTTAGCCCAACATATTCTATTGTTATTGTAAAATTCATTCTACAACTAAAAAATATGTCTCCATAGAATCTAATTTCTACAAAGTTCGGGTCGTATCGATCAGTGTTTGAAGTCTCATTTTTAACCGACTTCGAAAAAGGAGGAGGTTCTTAATTCGACCTGTATATTTTTTTTCTTTTCTTTTCTATGTTTGTTCGCGCATTACTTCGAAACTACTGGACCAATTTGAATGAACTTTTTTTTTGTGAAAGAGGATGGGATTCTCCCATGGTGGTCCCATTCCAATTTTGTAAGGATTGGTCCAGTATCTGACAAATAAATTTAGTTTTTGTCTAGATATTTTTTCCATACTTTATGGCCTTTGCCGATTCTGTCCACCCATTATTCGAAAATTACTGAACCGATTTCGATAATCTTTTTTTTTAATGAAAGAGGATGATACTATACAGGTTCAATTGCATCACTGAGCCAGTATCGAGCCAGAACCACGTCAGTACTGGCGTTTCGTTATGTTCGTCCGCCGATTATTCCGAAACTACTGAACTGATTTGGATAAACTTTTTTTTGAATGTGTCACGTACGCAAGCAAGCGTCCGTGCCGCTGAACACAGGTATTCTGTATCCAGCGGATAGCGCGCTTGCGATGCTGACGCTGCGAGATCTTTTTCGTGCACCGACTTTGCGGCGTACTGCGAGCGCAACTCTCGCCAGTTCGGCCTGAGCTGAGGACCAACACACACCTCTATCTCTCTAATACAGCAATAAACAGCAATTTTTCTCGATCACTCCAACCACCGAAGAACTACGGAGCTTAAATGCTCCCTGTAAATAATGCGAACTACGATCCCTACACATCCACGCACGGCAACTATCCTGTCCGTAACCTCAGGCTCTTAAATAAAAAATAAATTAATAAATAAATGAAAAAGCATTCACACGCGAGTTGAATTTTGCTACTTTCCCGTTTGTTACAACAGGATGTAATTTTTGTACACACAATCAAACAGAATCACAAGAAATAAACACAACACAATCTCTACTCAACAACAGTCAACAACAGTGACAATGGTTACTTATTTAAGTAACATCGTTTCTAATAAAAGTACAAAATAAAAATTCAAGAAGTTCGATATAAATTAAGCAAGATGTAATAAATTACTTTAGCAACTAAGCAAACAAATCGTAGAATAAACTTAAGAATAAGAACAGTCCTTTTCTTTTTCCGATTGTCTTTTGCGATCCCATGAACGTATCGATGCACGATAGTTCGGGAATCGCACAAGACGTCTTAAAACATATAAAACGAGCATATAGTACATTGCTCTCTACAGAAGGGAATTGCGGGCATAATTTTATTACGCCTAGTCTATTGCCTATTCAAAAAATTATAAATGTCAATTATCCCTAAATATCATACTGAGTTCGTTTCATTTTTTACTAAAATATAAAATGAAACTCAACATGTGATATCAATCTCAAGTTTTTAAGTTACCTTATTGCGAGATTGGCAGCGCGCGGAAAGATAGGGCAAACATAATAGCGATAGACGTATAAAGATGTACTTATCAGCTATTCAAAGAAAAAACTCAAGAATCTACAAACAACTTTTACACAATTTTTAATATTGCAAATTCAGAGTGTAAATATCAAAATATCCACTAAAATCTTTTAATATCTTCAAGTGATACAATTCTAAAGTAATTAAAATGTTAAAATCAATAAATATATTTAAAAATACTGCAATTTCAAAGTCAAGCTCTAGAATATCTAATGGACTCTTTTTAATACTTTCAAACACTCCAAATCCTTAAAGTGTAAATACCTAAATATCGAATACATTCTTTTAGCATTTTCAAACAATGCAAATATAAAAATCTCAAACTATTAAAAATTAGTAATTGTCTTTCAAAATTCAAATATTACAGTATTCAAGTGTAATTACTAAAATGTATAACACACTCTTTCAATATTTTCAAACAATAGAAGTTTAAAAAGTCCAAATTGTTAAAATTTATAAATATCTTTCAAATTTCAAATACTACATTTTTCAAAGTGTAAATACTAAAATATTTATCACACTCTTTCAATACTTTCAAACAATAGAAGTTTAAAAAGTCCAAACTGTTAAAATTAGTAAATATCTTTCAAATTTCAATACTACAATGTTTTTAAAAGTATAAATACTAAAATATCACTCTTTCACCATTTTCAAACAATGCGAGTCTAAAAAATTTCAAACTATCAAATTAGTAAATATCTTTAAAATTTCAATACTACGATTGTTAAAGTGTAAACACTAAAATATTTATCATACTCTTTCAATATTTGTATGTATAAATAGGCTTTACATTGTATTGTATACTCAATTCTTGTAAATCTAATCTCATAATCAACAAAAATATCTCACAACATCTGAGAGCAATAACTCTAAAATAATAACTGCGTTATATTACATAGTGAATTCTTGTAATTCTAATCTCATAATTAAGGAAAATATCTCACTTCAAGTATGAGCAATATTTTTATGGAATGATCTACATTGTAAGTCTAAAAGAAAGAGAGAGAGAGAGAGAGAGAGAGAGAGAGAGAGAGAGAGAGAGAGAGAGAGAGAGAGAGAGAGAGAGAGAGAGAGAGAGAGAGAGAGAGACATAGAGAAAGAGAGCGAGAGAGAGAGAGAGAGAGAGAGATTTATTTGTATACACTTAAGAAGACATGAGACAACAGTACACATACAACACGTACACTATTAGCTATTCATTTAAATACAATTTTTCTTTTCTTTCTCAAAGATAATGACGAAAGTTTGTATTTTTAATTTTATTTTGAGTTTTGAGTCTTACTTTTAATCTTGAATTTTAAATGTTAAATTTTAATTCTAATTTAAAATTTCAAATTAAACCTTGATTTATATTTTTTAAAATTTTTGAATTTTAACCTTAAATCCTTTTTTTTCATGTGTTCCATTAAAAAGAAATAAATGTAAAATGGAACACAAATACATGCAGTTTGTGTCGCCGTGGCGTCGACGTACGATCCACGAACGTCTCACATATGCAAGCGAGCGTCCGTGCGCTGAACGCAGGTGTGCTGTATCCAGCGGATAGCGCGCCTGCTATGCTGACGCTGCGCGATCTTTTTCATGCACCGACTTTGCGGCGTATTGCGAGCGCATCTCTTGCAAGTTCGGCTTGAGCTGAGGACCAACACATACCTCTCTCTCTCTCTAATACAGCAATAAACGCGATTGTCCCGAACTCCTCGCTGCATATATGCACTTCAACGAAACGAAGAAAGGCGTTTTTTGACAGTCTTTTAGCTTAACAATTTTACGAAAATTAACGCGATATGGCTCATTTTGTAGGTATTTCTAATACCTACAACTTTCGTCCGGAACTTTTTTTGATTTGAGCTTCGTGTTTGCTGCTGGAAGCCAAAAACTTGTTTTGACTCACTTTGCCGATTTTTCACGGGCTCCAGTCAAAATATTAGGAGTGGCAGGCATACGGAATATCTTTTTAGACATGTTTACTATAAGTTCCTGCAATATAATTTCGGGTACCATTTGATGTTGAGTAAAATGCTAATTCCACTGGACTATATACCTACATGGTTCTTCGTCGCCGAGCAGTGGCTTTCAGGCTGTTAGGAGCGCTGCGCGTGGACGGTGAGACAGCAGTTAGCATGCTCGATGCGTAATCAAATAAGTAAAGCGACTATTTGAATTAAAAGTTAGTTTTACTATTTTTTTAGCTTTCAAAAATCAATAATTTAAAAAGTCCGAGTGCGTTCCGAAAATGCCCGAATAGCAGCCGAAGTATCGTGACGTCACACCGTTTACTTTGTCCGTGAAGAGCATAAGGAAATACCTACGGATTTTTTAATAGTTAATAGTAAAAATGACAGAAAAAAGTGTTATCGTCGGTGTTTCGTGCCATTGTGTACAACCACTGCAAAAAATGCCCGCGATAAAGTGTTTTTAACTGTGCCGGAAAATGAAAAACGACGTAAGCTGTGGTACGATCTTGCTCGTCGATCAGACAAGCAGACCAAATCTAATGTTTACAGTTGCCATGTAAGTAGAAGTTACAAATAATTCAACAATGTTAAATAGTAAAACTTACAGTTTATACGTACGATTAAAGTGGAATTTGAAAAAATATGTTATCCTAACCTATAATGCATTCCTACAAAAGTAATGAAATAGTATATTGTGTACCATATTTTTCGTAACGCAAGTATTGATTTTTGCGTTTTTCTAGCATATTAAGCGGGGCTAAATATATATATATATAATAGCAATTGACCGAAAAATTTTAGCGGGCGCAAACGTCCTTTAGGCCCGCTTAACAGGTACAGAGAAACGCGAAAATCGTGCTTGTGTTACAAAAATACATATTCCTTACAGTTAAAGATTTATTAAACTACATAAGCTTCAAAATTTATGGTGGATTATTGAAGTTAAAAGAAGATACAATTCCAAAGTGTTTTGTTGTTAACCAGATATAAAAGCAGCAAACACTTTCAAGCCACGGTCTGCTTTGAAGAAACCTGTCCATAAAAGAAATGTAGCAGAAATATTAAGAGAGAGTGAAGTTAATAAAGAAAATAACACAGTGAAAAAATAAAAAATACAATCTGAACAACGTAAGCGTATTCTTGGATGTGATATAAATGTGCAAGCTACTCCGTCTCACTCAAGACCAGCTATGAGAGATATAGCTAATGACTGTGATACATCAGGTGTATATGAAATTGATAATGTGATAAGTGACAGTGAAAGTACTCACAGTGCTCCTAGTAGGAACTTTGAGTAGAAGTGTTAGTATTGACGTAGTTAGAGAAAATATCTCAAGACCAACCGTAATCTATAAAGATAGAGTCGTCCAAGCAAGAATTTATTATCGTAGTAAATATGTTTCATGCAATATAGTGAAGCCCGTAGCTGATACAAGTTGTTCACCAATTAAAAAAGAAATCGTTGATGTAGCTGTCTCACCAATTCATTTCAATCCTTGTAAGAAGATGGTCAAAGAGTTTATGTATGAGTCTTCAAGTACATCTGTTTTAATAACAAGTCAGAGTGAATACGAACCTTCTTCTGATGAAAGTAGAAACGAACATAGAAGTAAAAAACAACGCTCTAATGAAGATTATGAATATGACTAATTATTTAGTGCATGCCAATACAGAAATGCATCTTGGCATTCTTAATGAGTGGTTTTGGATTATAAATATTTTGAGTCTAGAAAGCAAAATTTGCTCTGATTATATGAAATTAACTTTAATGAAAATCAGATTGTATGATGCCTTTGAAAGGTTAAGTGTACAGTTTGGAATATCAGTGAATCACGCTTGTAGAATATTCAATTCAACAGTGGCAAAAATAGCTTTTTTTTTTTTAAAAATTGATTCTTTTCCCTTCAGAAGAATCTATTAAGAGAGCTTTGCCTATACTATTCAGAGCCAACTGCAGTCATGTATAGTTAATAGTAGATTGTTTTGAAATATGAATCCACAAACCATCGAATCCAGTTGATCAGGCCTTGACCTGGTCATCCTACAAATAACATAATACAATAAAGTATATTATCTCAAGTACACGTGATGGTTTCATAAATTTTATTTCAGTTGGACATGGTGGTAGAGTTAGTGATATTGTATTATTTGAAAAGTGTGGTACTTATTCTAGATAAATTACCTTTCGGATGTCGTGTTATAGCTGACCGTGGTTTCAAAGGAATACAAACTTTGTTGCTGAATAGAAATTGTGAATTATTACGTCCACCAAGTGTATCGACTAATACAAAACTATCAAAAGAAGAATCTTTGGAAAATAAGCGAATAGCAAGTTTGAGGATTCACATAGAAAGGGTGATCAGAAGATTAAGAGAATTTTCTATGTTACAACCTTGTGCTAATTTGAATAGTAGTTATATCAAATACTAAGATTCAGCAGGTCTGGTTAACCTTCAAAGTCCTATTATTAAAACTTCACTAAATTTCATTTATTTATTTATTTAATGTATATTTATTTATAAATTCTTGTACATTTGAAGTTAAATCCACGTGTATATATGTACTATAAACTGATTTATGAACTCCAAATAATAATATTTTCTCCAACTTGTATACGTAACCTACAAAGGTATATTATTAAAATTTGACTAAATGTAAATTGATTTATCTGCACATCACTGTAATAAAAAACAAAGTTTGTAATATTTAAAAATTTATGAATAAAATAACAATTTATATCAGAAAATCAATTTTTTATTTCATAATATCTTACAAAACTTTCTAATGTGACATTAACAAACTTATTTTATTTGTGGAACCGTAACAAGGGCAAAAAAACTTTTTTTCGAGTTACATATAGTAAACACTAAAATGTGGCCACTTTTTGACTTGGAACGCGGGACTAATGGACTGTTAAAAGATAACATTGTTAAAAGATAATCGAAAATCAGGGTTATTAGTAGAACCTGATGAAATAAAGGAATTTAGACTAGTTTCTAGTGAAGTCACTTTTTTTCCCGCTAATCATTTTTGCGGGCAAAAAGTGTAATATTGGTCTCGCTTTTCAGGGCAAAAGTGGCTATTTTCGTTGAGATGGACATACAAATATTTTTTAACACTTTCTAATAATTTAGGGAAAATATTGGTTTTCCAAAATGTAATTGCTTCATCCATTAATAACTTAGTAAAATCTTTGTCATAATCTATCCATTTCTGACTGAATCCCTGAGAATTTTAAAAGTCTGGATGACCAACAATAAATAATCCTTTCGTTACTCCTGTTGTAAACATTTGTAGATTTATTTGAGCCAGGCACTTCAAACTAATCTCTCCCTTAGGCAAAAGATTGTCAAATCCTGTAGTAGTTGATGGACATTTAACTTCACAAACAAAATCACTAGAGTGGCTATCAGGCAATGCTCCAAAAATAGGATGACTTGATTGAAGTACGAAGCCAGAATCTCTGTAACTTGTCTTCACTTGCTGAAGAGCAATTTTGTAAACATTTGTAGATTTATTTGAGCCAGGCACTTCAAACTAATCTCTCCCTTAGGCAAAAAATGGTCAAATCCTGTAGTAGTTGATGGACATTTGACTTCACAAACAAAATCACTAGAGTGGCCATCAGGCAATGCTCCAAAAATAGGATGACTTGATTGAAGTACGAAGCCAGAATCTCTGTAACTTGTCTTCACTTGCTCAAGAGCAACTTCGAGAACTGTTTTCTCCAGCATTCTTCCTCGCTACATTTCTTGCGTATCGAACACTTTGGCTGCTCCAATCATAGTCCGGACAAAACATCCATCGGTAGTTTTGCTATGGGCTGCTTCATACAGTTTAGAAGCTGTTATTCCATCGTATCACAACTCGTACCAAAGAAGATTACTTCGATCTCTAGTCCTTACTTCAGCTTCATTGCACAACTCAGAATTCATTTGAGAACAAGCAAAGTCAATAAATTCATTTGCAGTTGATTTTCCAGTTTTCAAGAAATCTATTAATAACTGATTACAGATAACTGTAATAAATGACATTCTTCCACTTTGAATCAATGCCTATTCAGTTGATTATCCAGTATGTTTTCTTCTGCATATCTCAAAATTAAAAAAAAAAATTTAATTGTCCAGTTTACTTTCATCTAATTGTGTTTAATATCCATTTATTTCTTGTGTTGTCTTACATTTCATAAAAGTAATAGCTGAAGATAATACATACTTTCTCTAATAATATTGAACTTCAGTTGGCGAAGGCTCTGAGGACGGTTTATACATCCACATTAACATTGCCACAGCATGTTTACATCCTCCTGAAAATATTAAAGTACACCAGTAAATATTTGATGCAAAACTTATCTACAAATTAAACGATGCAAATTTTCACACAAAAACATCAATAGATTGGTATAACAATTTGTAAGTAATTTTACCGTTAGCTGCTGGGCAATCTTGACACATCAAATCAAGAATTTCCTCCACCTGCTCATAAATAGTAATAGATACTGAGTAAGGTTTATCTCTGACTTTATGTTCAGGGCAAACTGTAGCTTTAACAGTGCATTTTTGTCTCTCTCTCCGGAGGCAAACATAACCCATTGCTGTGTCCCCATATTCTTCACGGCCTGATCTAAAAAGGATTCGTAAAAACTCATAATTAAGAACTCATAAAACTTAAGAAATAGAATATTTACACTTAATTATTTTCACTTACTTGAAAGTTTTAGAGGCTCTTATTTCAGGAGCATTGAATCAGTCATCATTACGAAAGAATTCCCACACTGTAATCAAACTTACATTGGGCAAATTTCTTGAGTCAGCTTGAGTATAACCCGCCTCGAGTTTATTAGCCATTTTTCAATAATTTTTAACTTTTAATTTAACAAATTTCCACACGAAATACCGAATCTCCATACACTCGCGATTACCTTTACCCACAGGCGGGCGGTAGTGTCATCCAAGGAAGCAAGAGCCGCGAGCGCTTTACTAGTGACGCGGACCATGGTGGAAAAGAAAAGAACGCTGCCTCTTCCGAGTTCCGGCCAAGTAGCCCACGAGAGTGCACACGCACCACAGCACGCTCTCTCATGCCACGGCTCTGGAGTCTCAGCACAGCTGCACGCGCTATCAGGCATTGTCTGCCTCTGTGTATTTTTGTACATTGTATATAGTGTAATATAGTATTTCTTGCAAGCATAAAAGTGAAATTAGAAAGTTTACATATTTTTTCACCACACTGCGCGTAAAGTGCTGACTGTACGCCCTCTCAACAGGCCGTACAGTACCGCATGGACTGCCTAGGGAATAAAGTGACTTGCGCATGCGCGATGCGCCTTTTTTCGCTCTCGACTGCGTCTCGAGCGGTAAAACAGCGCGTCGCGCGTACACAAGTCACTTTACTTCTAGGCAGAGCATGGGGTACTGTACGGCCTGCTGAGATGCGTACAGTCATTTCTTTACGGGGGTGTGGTGAAAAGTAGTATACGCACCTCTGGAGTACAGTAGGCAAGCATGCACTGTGTGAAATGCCGACCTCGCTTCGCTCGGTCGGCAACGTCACACAGTGCGTACATTGCCCACTTTACTCCCTTGATGCATAATGTACTATTAATTCGGTTTTATAATTAATTATACGATGTAAAAATAGCGAAAAAAATATTTTTACATTCATTATAACATATATTTTCATAATATCATAAATAACGTACCTTTTGAAAATTTTTGCAACTGAATTCTGGATTATTAACTTGCTGCTCAAATGCTTCACGTTTTTATTCGTCCTTATGCTTTTTTATGCTCTTCCTGTAGATGTACAGATATTCAATCTTATAACAACTTGCACTTCATAAAACTAGGCACAAGCTACCAAATTTAAACATATTAATGATGACATTTATTTACGCGTATATAACGATGAAAAAGAATATAATAGATTGATAACTAGATACCAGCATGATCAAGAAATATTGTAATATTTGTAATATTCTTGATTTGGAACATAATA
Source organism: Gastracanthus pulcherrimus (assembly GCA_949152435.1). Taxonomy (NCBI): domain Eukaryota; kingdom Metazoa; phylum Arthropoda; class Insecta; order Hymenoptera; family Pteromalidae; genus Gastracanthus; species Gastracanthus pulcherrimus. Next base: position 135,498,711 of record OX424573.1, on the reverse strand, counting down.
GGTTCGTTCGTGAATTATAAATATAGCACTTGCCAATTCTAGGGCTCGCCCCAGTCTAGCCCTTGAATTCGGTACCTTAGATAACATAATTTTTTTCCTACCAAATAAACGTTTTACAAAATTTTTTACTAGTAATTCTGTAAATTTCAATATGTAATGTATGAAAGAATTCAAGAAATAAATACTTTTAAATAAACCGCAAACTCTTGAACCTCTATGTATAAGAATAAGAGCGTAATAAATAATTAATTTAACATAAGGTTTCTGAGTTAGCGGCGTATTTAAAAGTATTGATTTATTGAATTCATACATGGGGTATTGAGGTATAAGAGTTCACGATTTATTTTAGGGGGGGGGGGGGTAAGGTATTTCAATTTTTTTTTCGTATTTTTTTTATTTTTGAAATTGAATGCGTTGTATCTCAAGAATATTGTGTAAAAATTTCAAGTCGATCGGAGCAAAATTGTAGGTGTTATGAATATTTTCCTACCTGTTGGATTTTCATACCTGCTCGGTTCGAGCGCGCTATTGTTACCTGGCAGCTGCTACGCTCCCTATATTATACCGAACCGTTCCTCCTACTTTCTTTTATAGAAATTTGAAGACAAGTATAAACATGCTCATACCGTATATTTAGTCAGTGTAGAGAATATAATTTAGTTTAGCAGTAAAGTTTCTATCGAAAATTATTGCTTCAATGCCAAAAAAAGTTAAAATGTGTGATAGAAAATCAAGTGGTTCGAGGTTATATCGATCTAGAAAGATTGTACCGCCGCAAAAACGTAAAAGAGAAGACATTTCAACAAGTAGCGCGTCAGCTAACTGATCACATTCGTATAAACCAAGCAGAGCAGGAAGCTGAAAATCAAACTAGAGATGGCAGGATGCGTCGTAGACAGGAGCAAAAAGATGCTGTAGACATTATAGATGACAGCAACATCCTCTATGGACCTGGCATCGATGATTCAGTGTGAGGTAAGACGATAAATCTCGCTTATGAACGTTTTATTCCAAATTATTTAGTGTTCAAAACTTTAAAGCGTTTTTCCCAAAACTCAAGTTTTCAAAGTCGGTGCCCATCATAACTTCAAAACTATTGCACCGATCCTTTCGAAATTTTAAACACTATTTCTTTACATAATTTATGAGGTAACGCTGGAGCTTTTTTTCCAAATTCGTTTATATTTTTCATTTTACAATAACAAATTAGCCGTTTTTTTGGCAAAAATCGCGTTTTATCATGTAAAGTGTTCCCTTAAAGTGAAAAATAAAAATTTCGAAAATCCCTCCCAGCATTACCTGGGAAAAGCAATTATCTGATGAACGAACTTTGCTTTTTTGATTTCAGATGATCCAGCTCCGAGTTATGAGGGGCACCGCAATTCAACTTTTTTCTAAGACGCTTCCGAATAATTGATGCCATTGCCGTATTTTTCAATATTTTTTCATGAAAATATTCCACAATATTATTTAAATGGACTACAATAATGTAACATTGGTTGTAATAAATAAATTTTAACTTAGTCGTGAAAAAAATCACAAAAATGTGCCTTTTTTTGCACAAATTAACCTTACCCCCCCCCCTTAAGCAAATTATATTTTGATCTGTCATATATTGTATAGTGAGGTGCTTTATTTAAAAGTATCTGTATATTAAACATACGTGGGGTATTCAGTTGGAATAAAATCAAGTTATTATAGAGAAGCCTTTCTGGGCTGAGGACCTTATTTTCTTAGGAGGTGTACTCCGTACTCGTGACGTTGGGCCCCCAGTCCCCAAATACTTCCGCGGCCTCTGTTCCCTTCACATTCGCTATTCGATTAAAATTTCGAGATTATTAATTACAATCACTTATGGATATAAATCTTAAATTCTTTTTAATGACACAATTGGAAAGCTATGGCTGAAGAATAGATTGTTTGAATTTCTATAAAACTATTTATACATGAGTTTTGTATGTACTCAATCAAAACCTGATTCCCGTGATCTCCATGAAGACACCTTCGGAATAGACAAAAATAAATCGTTTTCCTTGATCAAGCCACATCTGCATTATCCGTGCATATCAGCAGCTCCAAGAAAGAAGGTTCAATCTCGGTACGGTCGGCGAAAGCTAGTCATTAAGAAGCAAAGTACAGGAACAAAGCCGATAAAAAAAGTATCGAAAAACAAGGGGAACGCGTAAGAAATGAAAAAAAAAAAAAAAAAGAATGGGAAGGAGCAACCGCTATCCCCTCGGTCGCGTATTTTAATCCCGCGAGTTACGCCCCGATAGGCTCGCCGCCTCGATTGCGGCGAGAGAGAGAGAGAGAGAGGGCGGGGAGAGCGAGAGCGAGCGAGAGAGAGCGAGAGATAGAGAGTGAGAGAGAGAGAGATAAGTAGGCAAAGGAGAAAGATCCGAGACAAGAAAACATACATACCTACCGCCAAAATAGGTCATTAACGCAAATTGGTTGGCGCGGCAGCAAACTCTACCTCTCTTGCGACGCGATTCGGGTAAAACAGTGGAGCCGATGACGCATCAACTGTACAGCACCGTTGTGCGCCAAAATACCGACGCTCGTTAATTCCATGCTACGCGCAAACTCCACGGTTATTGTACGATTTGTAGGGGAGAGTAGTACACGTTGAATCAGTATACACGATGGAAATTCTAATTTATTTTCATTTTGAAAATTTGTAAGTGTAAAAATCATTGAGTTTCAGTAATCATATTGGGAATAACACTCCATGACCGAATTTTGGAAATCTTAACTTAATATTAACACGTGAGAATGTATAAAAATGTGTTTTTCTAGTTTTGCTACAAAATATCTTCTTATCTTGGTAACTCCATTAGGGTAGTGTTTCCGGTTCTCGATAGGTGCCCAGTTGTCGATAATTCGCAGGAATAATATGATCTTAGATAAAAAAAAAAATCTTATTTTGAACAATTCTTCGGTACAAAAAAATTATTTTTATATTAAGAATATATCACTCAACAAATATTTTGAATTATAAAAACTCAGTTAGCGCTACTTATTAAATAAAAATTCATACTTCTTGGCTCTCTCAAATTTGATGCGTTTCTCGACGTTTCCTTAACCGCGACTGTAACAAAAAGTAAACTTTAAAGTGACATTTTTGTAATAAATTGAACGTTTAAAAAAAAACTGTATAGCCAAGATTAGCTTTAAATTCAACAAAATAAGCGAAATCAAAAAGTTAAATTTTGATTTACTTACTTATAACTATTTTAATTCATATATCGATAACTCCGTCTTAGTTACACGTACGCATCCAATTGTCGATAGTCAGATAATATACACAAAATACAAATAAATTTTTCTTTAAATGTTATTTCAATACTTAAAATTACTTAAGCGCTACTTTTAATTAATAATTATGTAATTATAATAATCAAAATATGTATGTTATTGAATCAAGTTTTGACATAACCTAGAACCTAACCTCCATAATGGGCTTGTTGATATATCGAGAACTGGGTCTTTTGCACCTATCGATAATTGCTCCGACTTGTAAAATGATTATCGACAACTGCTCCCTCGGATTTTTTGGTTTATTGAATTTGGAAGTAAATATTACGTTATAATTTCATCTTTTTCCAGTTATTTCTTAAATAAGTATATTAATTAATAGTTTAAACCAATAGATTTAGTTTTTTTAAATTAAAGCTTTTTTTATGGCGAAATAAGTTAAGTCTGTTACTAAGCTATCGAGAACTGGGTCAACTACCTTAATTTGTTGATACGTATTTCATGAATGTTTTACTTGGTAGATAATAATCCTTATGAATCGTTCTTTAAAATTCTATGTTAATTAACATACTGCTTAACATTTATAAATTATTATAAGATGATGAAATCTCTGTAAACAGTGGTCATACATATAATAAAGTATACAATGTATCATATCAAAAGAGCGCGAGTTAAGTTGATGGCGCTAAAAATTAAAAAAAAGTTTTTTGAGTACTTTAGAGTAACTCACGAGGGGTTAGTCGAGGGGCTAGTTAGTCAGTCAGTAAAAATTAAGAGCTTGAGTGATTGCATATTTTGATGATTTCACCGAAAGATCATAGCAATTTCTTGTGAAATCACTTATCTAGAAAATCTAGTGATTTTATATGAATTCACATGATTTCAAATGATTTCTTACATTACGATGAAATCGATTTTATCGCATGTATAAAATATAGAAATGGGATAATAAATATATAAACATGATTGTTGTTAGTAAATATGATTTTATTACTGTACCAAATATTAAATTATTCCACAATTATTTTAAAAATACTGTTTTATTTTGCTTAAAATATCTGAGCTAAAGACTAAGTTTTCATTATCTATGATTGGAGGCGATATAGTTGTTACATAATTTTCTATATTTATATATTCATGTACATCCATGGGTACGGGTACAACAATGGCACTACTTTTTTTAATAGTATACCATTGGAACAGAACACGTACATCTTTTTGGTTTCCTGCAAGAACAAGAATTCGAGCCCCCACGTTTCGGAGAAACTAAAATCGATTGGAAACCAATCAGCAAATATCTGGGAGTAACACTAGAAAAAAATTAAAATATCAAGTACACACAACAAATGTTAAAAACAAAGCGATGGGACAAATTGTGCAATTAATACGAGGGTAGTTCAATAAGTCTTTAGAATAAAGTATAAAAACAATTTTTTTTGGGTAATTTTTTTTTTATTTTTCAACATAATCTCCTTGGAGCTCTATACACTTCGTCAATCGCTTTTTAAGTTTTTTTAATCCTTCAGAAAAGTGCGTTTTCGGAAGTTCCTCAAAATAAGCACTTACAGAGGCAATGACGTCTTCGTTATCCGTAAATCTCTGTCCACCGAGCCATTTTTTCAAGTTTGGAAATAAGAAAAAGTCACTGGGGGCTAAATCTGGTGAATACGGTGGGTGTTCGACCAATTCGAATTTTAGTTCTTCAATTTTAGCCATTGAAACGAAGCATGTGTGAACTCGGGCGTTGTCGTGATGAAAGAGAATTTTTTTTCTCGCCAAATGTGGTCGTTTTTTTTTAATTTCTTCTTTCAGCTGCTCTAATAATGATGCATAATACTCACCAGTAATTGTTTTACCCTTTTCCAAGTAGTCAATAAGTATAATTCCACGTGCATCCCAAAAAACTGTAGCCATAACCTTACCAGCTGACTTTACGGTCTTTGCCTTCTTTGGAGCTGATTCGCCTGTGGAAATCCACTGTTTGGATTGTTCCTTTGTCTCAGGAGTGTAGTGGTGTATCCATGTTTCATCCACAGTCACAAATCGACGAAAAAATTCCTCAGGATTCCGACTTATGAGCGCCAAAAGAGCCTCAGAGGCGACCACTCTATTGCGTTTATTCTCAGCTGAGAGCAAACGCGGCACCCATCTTGCCGATAGCTTTTTCATGCCTAATTTTTCATGTATAATTGAAACAACTGCACCTATAGATATCCTTGTGGCCTCAGCTAACTCACGCACTTTTAATCTTCTATCCTTCAACACCATATCGTGGATTTTATTGATGATTTCGGGAGTAGTTGCTTCTACGGGCCTTCCTGAACGTGGTTCGTCACTTATTGATGTACGACCACGCTTAAATTCATTTACCCAGTTATAAACCGTTGCTAAGGCAGGGGCAGATGTGCCATGAACTGAGTCCAATTCATTTTTTATCTCATGTGGAGTTAAACCCTTTAAATGAAAATGTTTAATTACCGCTCTAAACTCGTTTTTTTCCATTTTTCTTAACAAGCAATTTTTTTTTTTCAATTGGTTATAAAAACACGTAAACTCAGAAGATGTGGACTGTGACTGCACCATATATCTAGTCGGGAGTGGTGCTGACTGAAAACAGATGATTTGGAGCGATTCGCGCGCCATCTGTTGGTCATTCTAAAGACTTATTGAACTACCCTCGTAGTATCAGTACGATATAACATTTTTTTTATTATAGAGTTGTTGAAACAAACAATAATCACCTATATATATATATTATATATATATATATATATATATATAGGTGGTTATTGTTTGTTTAGATATATATATTTATATTTCGTCGAATTTTTTTATATATTGGGTTGATTGTTGAACTTTTCCATTTTTTGGTAATTTGCTCAAATCGCAATCTTTCACCCGTTGTAATCGATCACTACTTAAGGTACCATTGACATTACAAAGTACATTTAAATCTTCTAATAAGTTAGACACTGTTTCGGTATCGTTATTATCTGTGAACTCGACATTAAAATGTGAACTTACGGACTTACTTTCGGACTCGCTAATTTTATTATTGCTTTGTACTTCAACATCCTCATCGATATCCATCGTTTCATCTAGCACGACCTCGGTGTCTACTTCCTCTTGGTTTATAATATCTTCCACTATGGATTTTGAAACATTATCACTTGCGTTTTTGTTAATAATTATTTCCAGCGATTTAATTTATAAAAAACCTTTTCTTGGGCAGTAACTAAAATAGCATCGATTTAAATATTTGGAAATTCAACATTATTATCATTTAATTTTTTTAATTTGTTTTCGTTTCGTGGAAATCGGTACTTTGTATCAGTATGATCTATATTAATATTAATTACTTCACTTTGCAATTGAATTTTCGCAATTTTATTTAAAACTTCAAAAATACTAAAATTGACTACTGTCGAATATGCAGATTCCATTGATCTTAGAACTCTAAAAAATGATTCACATATTTGACTTCCAAACAGCCATGGACAGAATAAACCAGATTCGAGGTCAGATTTTGGAAATTTTAATATACATTGAATCAGGGCATGGGCATTCATCTCCATACATAAGTACGTATTCATGGTTAAAAAATTATCAGTTGCAGTATATTGTGGACTCTCGTTAATCCATAAACGCCAATAACGTAGAAAAAAACACAATACCATGCATATTCAACTCTCAACGATGAAAACAAATTTTTTGACAAAAAAGCTTGTAGGAATAAATTAATTATTTTTAAGTAAGAAATTGTAGCTTTGCTATCAGGTACATGCTTTTTCAATAGATCTTGAACTTGTAGGTGAGAAATTATTTCTACCGATGAAAAATTCATTTTATCTTCTACATTTATATCTGTTTGCGTTAAACAATGTTTGTCTTTGGATACGGTATTAATTAATATTTTTAAGTGGCTTGGAGATACAATATAATCGCCCATAGGTAAAATGACAGATGGTTTGAGTAATTTATTTCTTAGTTTAGTGCTGACGTGCACAGTATCCTGAATGAAAATGATTTTGGGATATAATGAATTCACATTGAAAAATTTTATTTCCGGATTCACAGTTTCTCGGTCAATTTTCGTTTCTAAGCGCATTGATTTTAGCAATCGCGGATCACCGTCTGAGGAAATTCCTAATACAGTAATGCCTACTTTTATGAAACTATTAATTAAATATTTTCATCGATTCCTTACATGAGTATAATTAAATTTATTATTCGACCCAAATATGCACAAACAGAAAGAAGGTGAGCCATTTTTCATAGGTTGTGCCATTATTGCGTAAGCTAAATTGGATTTGGCATTATTTTCAAAAGCAGATACAATATTTTTCATTGCAGTGGCTTGAAATACGTTTTGAACTGGAATACCATTTTCATCAAGAGGCAAAACAAAACCAACAATTTGATTGCTCTTAGAATCATACTAGTTACTTTTGTAGCGTCCTCGCTTAACCAAACTTTTAATGGTAATTTTGTTGATACTAAAAAAGTTTTTAATTCTCTCGATCTACATTTGCCTTCAGTAATGATGGTATATGATGACTTTATGTAACGGGTAATACTACATGTAGAGGGAATCGGTAAATTTGCACATAAAGTTCATACAGCATTCTGTCACCGATTGTGAATAAATACGTCGAAAATAATTTTAGCGATTCATTGTACTCTAGACGTTTCGTTTTATTTACATTTTTAATAGCAGAAGCCATTAGTTTATTTAAAAAACTATTCTTTAAATTTAAAGATTAAAAATCATATTTTGTAAAATTTAAATTTGGTTGCTTTTTCTCTAAAAAGTTTTTTAACGTACTAGTAAAACTTTCATTTATTTTATTTCTGCAGTTAACTGATCTATAAGTGGCATAAATTGAGTGATTCGTGTCTGATTTTCTGATAACGACGATAGCATTTTTCTTCGACGCAAATCGGATCGTGATAATGCATTTTTATTCCGAACAATTGTATTATTTATATCAAGACAGTCTGTCCGGTAACTATCTTGATTTAACATTCCCCTAAATTCACAATGGATGATTCGAACATAAGAAATGATTCTGCAGTTGACGAATCAACTAAAGTCGAAGTGACATTATTTTGATCCATCTCGCAACTCTCTTCCTTCACCTCAACATTTTGAACATTTTTTTCTAAAGCATTTGTATTCATAACAAAACTGAGTATCGAATTTCTTTTCTCGTTACTTTTAGGCTTACTATTTTTTTGAGTTTTTTTATTGTGTGTTTTCTTATGAATTTCTATATGCCTCTTTATGTTAGATATGACCCATCTATCACTTTTCCCACTTGTACTATGATACTTTGTTATTTTATTAATAATTGAACAAATCGGACATGTTATTTTCGCTAAATACGTGAAATCTTTAGAAAATTCTTCTTCTTCATAAATTTCCTGAATTGTAACTTGAATTATAATAGAATCTAATAATTTGTTATAGACTTTTTCATCGTATTCATCTTTGTTCTCTTTTATTAAATACAGTTGCAACATTCGCCATAAATTTTTACGTTCTGTTTCGGTTTCCATTTTACACAATGTATTTTTTAACTGATCGTTCGATTCTACAGCAGTTTTAGTTTTTGTACTTTTTGAAAGATATTTTATTTTTGTTTCAGACTTAAATGTCCTAAAATCTATAGGTTTACTCTGCACTATTGAAACTAAATCTTTTATTAGAAATTAGCATCCCCCGTCACGGCTTCGCCCGTGCTAATAGTGCGTGGAACTCACACGTAAATAATATCTATTATTTGACTTGGAGACTTGAAATTTTATAATATAATAAAATATATACGTGTTAAGGTTTAGATAAGAAAGGATTTTACCCCTTTTGGGTAACCATAAATCCATAAATTGATATTTAGGTAGTTTCATAGGCAACCTTTGGAGATAAAAATCGAATTCATAACTTTAGATATTCCGAATATATCGATAAAAACGTAAAAGCACGTTGACCTCCTTTTCATCCTCTTAGAGGTGGATGGGAGTAAAATCCATCCTTATCTCAACCCTACACTATAAGAGATATATACCACAAAAATGTCAAATCTATAGATCCAGTGGTTTGGTCTGGACGTTGATGAGTGAGTGAGTGAGTGAGTGAGTGAGTGAGTCAGTGAGTAGGTGTACCGGACATCTTCTTTTATAGATATAGATTGACTTATAAATATTTATTTTGCTTCTTAATTATATTTAGTTGAAAATTAACCTGAAGAAATTTATACTTTTTCAAAAAATTCGCGCATGAATCAACTTAATCTTTTGTTTTGAATAAAATCTTGTTTCGTTGAATAAGTTAAAGAATTATTATACAAAAATATTAGAACACATTTCACCCTTTTTCATCCCTTAGGGCTGGAATTTCGGGAAACACAGAAATAGGTTGTTACATAATCGTATTTCTGATATTTTGCCGCACGAATCAATTTAAAATCTTATTTTCTTGCAGAAATACAGTAAAAAACCATAAAAACACATTTCACCCCTTTTCACCTCTTAGGGGTGTAATTTTAAAAAATCCAGAAATTGGTTGTTACATAATCCTATTTTTAATATTTTGATGCAAGAATCAACTTAAAATCTTATTTTCTTGCTGAAATACAGTAAAAAAACCTAAAAACACATTTCATACCTTTTCACCCTTTAGGGGTGGAATTTCAAAAACCCCTTTCTTAGTAACCACCTATCATTTAGTAGGAAAATACCCACAAATTTTCAAGTTGATCAGTCCAGTGGTTTTGGCTGAGCGTTGATGAATCAGTCAGTCAGGACAAGTTCTTTTATGTATATAGATTTATCTCCGATTAAAAAGTTAAATCTTTTAGGATTTGTATCGTACGGACCATAAAAAGACTCTAAATCGTCAGAGTCTTTTAACACATATTCCATGGAATCACGCGCAAATTCTTGCAATTCTTTAATCGTTTCTGTGGTTATATTTTTAAACATCATTGGTGTATCTAAATGATTTAGTTTAAAATATTTTTAATGTGCCTCGGGATATCTGATTTACATTCGGGCTCTAACAAATCCCAAAAAAGATCCTTAGCTTGAATCGCATTTGTAGCTGTATTGATCGAGGCCGAGGTCGAGGCATTGATACTGGAAACCATGTGTCCAGGAAGATAGGCAGTACCTCGGGCAGAACTCGAAGTAGACGCTTGTGCAGAAGTCTCGGCAAAAATTCCATCAGATGATCCCTTAGCTCGTCCCTCGGACGTTTCTTTGGATGTTTCCTCGAATGCTTTGTCCGATGTTCTCTCAGACATTTCCTCGAATGCTGTTACAATATATGTAAAATTTTTAGTTATCTAACTTAATTCGAAACATGCCTTTAGTTTTATAATTAAAGTCCATAGTTATCGTTTGTGTTCAAATCAAGAGTATAATAAAAAATATGAAAAGATAGTACAACTTACCTTTAATACAAGTAAATTCGAAGGTAAACTTTACGCAAGTCTATCTTCGAGTCTATCTCGACAGAGGCAAGAACTGCGAGTGGCAGTCTAGAGGACAGTCGAAGCAGTAATGACGTTCGTTTGTTGACAGCGCTTAATCCAGCATCTTACACGTCAAAACATGATAGACCCACCTCTTACACGCGTGAAACCTGCATACGGCGAATCTGCAGCGCTCAAACCATAACAAACTTAAGCAGTTACATCTGAAAAACGAAGGCGACGGCGCGTGGCGGCAGCTTCAAGCCGATATCGAACTCACGCATAGTCAGTTCCGTGAATCTGCGGCGCTTTAAGCGCAGCTCTTTGTAGCTCGCTTTGTAGCGCGTAACCTGCTGATTTCATCGATTTCATCGATTTCAGTTATTTCACATGGCAACTCGTAATTTAACGATTGCATACGAATTCATCGATTTCATCGATTATGAAATCGATTTCCATAACTAGTGCATCGCTGATTTCACCAGTGACTAACCCCTCAGTAACTCATTTCTTAGCTCTTAGATTTCCGTATATTCAAGGGTACGATTTCTCATTGATATTATAACTAAATCTGCCTTTTTTGATACATTTTCAATAATTGTTCCAGGAAATCAATTTCAAAATACCTTATGTTATATTTTTAAATATCAACCGAGAAAACCTATTATAAAAGTATTATTTATCACAGATTGAGACAATTCATTGTGTAGACGACAAAAGCAAAAAGTTTATAGTGTATTACTTTTTAATAATGTTAATGTTCTAATTCATGAAGTATTTCACAGCTTATAGGAATTATATAATATTCTATAGGTAATTAACTATCTATATATACTTTATTTGTAAGAATTTTATATTAAATACCGAATTGAGGACCTTTTTAATTTTACTATATCCAACGTGTACTAACTATAGGTGAATATGAAGTGTGATGAATACTAATTTTGATATTCTTGAACTTTAACCCCCCTGCGCAGGAGTTATCATGCCAGAAATACCTTCCAAATGCAGTAATTTTTCGAAGCAAGTCTAAAACGTAGAGGGGAATGATTGTAAGGTTTTTGGGGTCGCTGATTACGAATCTGCAGTCAGAATTACGAAATTCAAAATGGCGGATCCAATAAGGCTGCTACATACGAAATTCCTGTATATTACGATTGTTTTTACAGAAAATAACCATACATGGGTTTTGGGGGTCGCTAAATACAAATCTGCAGTCAGAATTTCGAAATTGAGAATGGTGAATCCAATATGGCCGCCACATAAGCACTTTTTGTATAATACGAGCGTTTAAAATAAAATAACCACACATTGGATCCGCCATTTTGAATATCGAAATTCTGACAGCACATTCGTAATCAGCAACCTCGAAAACCCATGTATGGTTATTTTCTTCAAATACACTTGTAATGTCCGGATATTGTGTATGTGGCGGCCATATTGGATCCGCCATTTCTAATATCGAAATTCTGACAGCAGATTTGTAATAAGCGACCTTGAAAACCCCCGAGTAAGGGTTTTCAAGATATTTTGAGCTATTTCAAGCAATTTACGAAAGATTTTACAATTGCATACAATAAGTATAAAAAAACGTAATTTTCTTATGTTTCAGATTATAATAATTTTATAATAACATTCAAAATCGTATTTCAAACTCCAGCTATCTTATTACATATATTCTAGGTTTTAATTTACGGGGTCGTTGATTTCTTATAGTTATTTTGTTCAAAAGTTATGATAAAAAATGTTTGGACGAGTATACTCGTCCTCCTGCATACGGGAACAACTCCGTTTGGACGAGTATACTCGGCTCTCTGCGCAGGGGGGTTATTGTGATTTATAATTTGATTATAAAATTTTCATTTTTTATGTTTGCTTCCTCCTAAAGGAAGGTTTGTAATAGTAAAATAAAAGTTCACTTAAAAACATGTTAGAAACATTTTTTTTGCTATTTGGAATCAAAATACACTATTTTTAGAAAATGTCCGTATAGATGTATCGACGCCCCGTACGAAAAAAAGCATAACTCAGGCCGATATGAAAACTAGCACCGCTCAAGATCTCTTACGAAGAGAAGCACAGCTCGCGACCCCTTTACGAAGACTAGCACAGCTCAAACTCTCTTACGAAGAGTAACACGACTTGCGGAGCTCCGATGAAAAGAAACACGACTCACGGAGCTCCGTCGAAAAGAAACACGACTCGCTGCACTCGGACGAATAGTAGCTCGACTCGCGGAGCTCGGACGAAAAGAAACACGACTCGCTGCACTCGGACGAAGAGTAGCACGACTCGCGGAGCTCGGACGAAAAGAAACACGACTCGATGCACGCAGACGAAGAGTAGCACGACTCGCGGAGCTCAGACGGAAAGAAACACGACTCGATGCACTCGGACGAAGAGTAGCACGACTCACGGAGCTCGGGTAAAAAGAAGCCCAACTCGATGAGCTCTTACAAAAATACCACAACTTGGTAAATACTTACGAAGACTAGCACTACTCGCTGCGTTGTTATATTTAAAAGTATACCTTACGCATGGCAAAAATAAAAGAAATACATAATTGTTATTAGATTTTAATATTAATTATAAATTAATAATAAAATGAGAAGATACGTAATAAATTTTAAATATTGATCAATACATACAGAAACTTTCATATGATACTCTACAATTAAATTTTGCAATTATGAAATATTTCATCGTCTCATCTTTGAAACCATAATATAGATGAGTAAAACAATTGTTGATGGTAGTGGAGTTGTGTTTGCTTAGTATTGCAATCGATCTATTTGCAATAATCAAGAATTTGCAAAGACTACTATAAAAACTGATGCCAATTCATTGGCACTTAACTTCCCGAAATTAAATAAATTGTTCTAATATAAAGGTCCTATAATAAAACTGATGAAATGTACTTAATATTAGTCAATTATTCTATTCATTCTACGTGAACAAAAATAAAAGTTAAATAAATCGCGATGTCACAAGTGTATACAATATAAAAAATATTTAGTAAAATCAAAATTTTTTTTCTATTTCTTAACCAATTTTAATATTTTGGCGTTATTTTTTTTCCTTAAACATTTCTCTACTAGGTCAACTAAAGAAAATTTTAACATAATACATCTGTAATAAGTGAAAGTTAAGTATTTATAAGTAAGCGCATAAAATTTTAAAAACAATTGACTTTCTCTAATCATACATATATTATATTAAAATTTTCTTTCATTCATTTAATAGAGAAATGTTTAAGGAAAAAAATAATACCCAAATCATTAAAAATTATTAGAAAATAGAAAAAAATTGTGGTTTTACTAAATATTTTTCAATTTAAAATATAATTATCCACTTGTGACGTCTAGATTTTTTTGAAACTTTTTTTTTATTTAGATAAAATAGTGAATATGTACTATCGTAAAATGAGTTTTCAATATTTAAAATTTAGAGAGTGGACCATTATTAAGTACATTTCATTCATTTTATCATAGGACCTTTATAAACTTTCATACGATTTTTTATTTTATGCCCTATATCTAGCGAAAGACTCTCCTTAATAATTCAAAAAGATATGCTTTTTTTAAATACTTGATTATACCTTTGATTTTACTATTGTAGAACCTCAAAACCTTTATTCTACAGGTCACGATAAATTATAATCGTTAACGCTAAATTTATTGGACGAATTTTGGTAATTATTCACATGCTGGATTAAATTTAACATACATATTGTTATAAAACAAGATAAGGTCAATTAATTTCAAATTTATTTTTAATTCAAATCTGCATTCAAGAAAAAAAATAAGCCCTGCTTTTTTTAGTAATTTATTTAGTCACACTTACAACTATTAAAATATTATTAAAATAGTGAATACTGACTATTCATCTTAACAGAGTAAATTGTTCAATAAAACGAACGGAACAATGACATTCTGATTTCTCATACAAAACGACTCATATAATTACGATCGAACTTCATGTACAGGTATACATAAATTTATTCGTTTTATTTTAAAAAAAAATTTTACGAATATTTTGTGAATAATAATAATAATAATGATAACAATGAAAACTAGCATCCCCCGTGATGCAAACGCTTCGCTTTTGCATAAAAAATTATTAAGTTACAACCCTTGTCTATGATCTTCCTGTGAGTTATTAATACAGTGTTGTGTATCCAGCTGAGTAAAAGTTTTAGCTCTTAATTTCTAATGCTATATGCATATAGTAATTTCATTTCAATTTTAATATTTTGTGATTTTTAGGTGCAGTGTAATTTTAATAAAAAAGACCGATAATTTGAAGAAAAATGTTAAAATATGAAAGGTGCTTAGATAGTGCAAGCTAGTTATCAACTACAACAAAATGGAATACGATGTGTATTAAAATTCGTTTCTAGGTGTCTGTTATGTGTTAAAAACATTGTAGGCATATAGTTGCAGTATAAAAAAGTTGTATGTTTTTGAGATCTACAACTTTCATATTTAACGTTTTTATGCGAAATGCTTAGGTTGCGGGTTAAACCCCAAAAACCGATTTTTAAGGCTACTTTGTGTATTAAAATTCGTTTTTAGGCGCCTGTTATGCATTACAAAAATTTTAAACATATAGTTGTAATGCAAAAAAGTTGTATTTTTTTTAGATCTACAACTTTTATATGTAACTTTTTTGACGAAAATGCTTAGTTTTTAAGTTATAGCCCAAAAACCGATTTTTCAGGCTACTATATCTATTTTGGCGTTTTTTAAAAGTGTCCGTATTCTATATAATATTATATGCATCAGATAGGGCTGGGAATAGGAACGTTTTCTTTCTATGATGAAAGAAGCCACCAAAAAGATTTGAGCTCGATTGGTCCAAATCTCGTTGAGATAATTGAGAGACATGATTACATACGTACATTTATCTATAAATATACACTTCCGGGAGGGCCTTAAATGACCTCTAGAGTGATTAATTTTTTTTAATGTGATTTTAATGTGAATATTAGTTAATTTTTGGGGTATCACACTTTTGCGATGATGAAGATATAAGAGTCTCCCGAACCGCGGTCGTGCCTGATGATTTTAGGGGTATCATACTTTTTGCGATGATGAAATTATAAGGCCCTCCCGAACCGCGGTTGTGCCTAAATACTGGACCGATAAAGTTTCGAGTACTACAAGTCATGATAATAAATCAAGACTTCATGCTGTTATTGTTTAATTACTTTCATTTTTACTCGATTCTGTATCTTGTATCTTTTTAGCGTATTATTTTTTTAGCCTTTTTCTTTTTTCTACAAGTTTATAATTTTTCTATATTTTGTCTTATAATTATTACATTTTATTTTAATCCGATTAAGAATGTATTACTCTATCAAATTAAAAAATTATTAAACATGATCTTCAAATTATTGAAAAATATAAACTACATAAAAAGTTATAATAGAAAATATTATGAATACGAATATATTCGTCTTTTCGCGTATATAAACGGTTTTGTTTAGAAAAATTAACACTTTTTTGTATACAATGTTTCATAGATTTTATATTTTCTATTTTGTCAATTAACCCAAGTTTAAAATTATAAGCACAGTTTATGCTCTGTAAGTGAAATCAAACAAGTTAAAAAGGAATGAG
This sequence comes from Gastracanthus pulcherrimus, assembly GCA_949152435.1. Taxonomy (NCBI): domain Eukaryota; kingdom Metazoa; phylum Arthropoda; class Insecta; order Hymenoptera; family Pteromalidae; genus Gastracanthus; species Gastracanthus pulcherrimus. The sequence continues at coordinate 135,482,360 of OX424573.1, read as the reverse complement.
ATTTGTTAATTATTTGAACAAAGTGTAGGAAATAGTATGATAATGAAATTTTTCGAAAATATTCTTGGATACAATGATGCGTAAGTACTTTTTTATTAATTTTTTAATAATAATATGAAATGACTAACACTGTTTTTAAATAAATAAAAAAATCAATCAATTAAAAAATAAGATATTGCAATATTATTGATTTTATCTCTGTCAATACTGTACTGCTATACCTTACTCCCTTATAAATTCATATAAATGACATTTTTTATTGTAACCCTCTAGCTATGGATGATGCCTCTCTTTTCAGTTTTAAAGTTACGGAAATGAGGTTTTTCGACCGTATAATTTTAAGTCTTGGATTTATGAAAAGGTATTGTGTGGAAAAGTTGAAGGTTTTTAAAATACCTATAAATTGAGCCCTGTTTAAATAAGATTTTATCAGACATTCAGTAATAAAAATTGAGAAAATTATATTTTTTAAATGTTTTTTACTTTATACGGACGGAAATTTCTGTTTAAATACTTAAAATTTTATAGATCCTTCATGCTCATGTCGGTTTTACAGACCTCCTATCAATGTTTTATCTTGAACCAGCATAGGCCATACATAGGCCTCCTTCTTCAGTGCAAATGTGCACTAAATTACATGAATTGTATATTAAATCGCATGCACATGAACATCATTTACGTTTTTGTTACGAGTGCATACAAATTTTTTGTATCATGTAACTTAAAAGTATGTTAAATTTAATAACATTTTTCACAGTGTAATGTTATTAAGTTTATATAACTTTTTTTATCCTACCTGCACCGAAAGTATGCCATTACATGCATGTAAATCGCGCGCAAAGTAGATCTTTTCCGTTCTAGAACGGGAAAGTAAGTCCTCGGGTGGAAAAGTACGCTCTATGGTGGGAAAGTAGCACTTTGTGCGGAAAATATAGCTACCTCGCGCTCTCTTTTACATGCACTCTATAGCAAACTTCCGGTGCAGGTATTGGATAAAATATATCGTGTGCATCATGGGTGGATAGAAGGCTTTGCTCGGGTGGTAACTAGTAACACAATATACAATTCTAACACTAATTTAATAAGTACAGTGTATTTAATTAATAACGGTATATTTTTCAAACAAATATATTTCAATATCTAAAGAAAATAATAATATACAAATCGATAATATACCTGTACCGAAAGTACTCTGTTTTGTGCACGTAAAGCAGGCGGAAAGCGTTTCTTTATCGCCTGAGGGCGCAATGTGGTAACTTTATCGTCCTCGAGCTGTAAAGTAACAACTTTCTATTCGGGTTGTATGCACGAAATAGTAAGCTTTCAGTGCAGATTTAGGACAAAAAAGATAGTGTGCACCATGGCCGGAAGATGATTAACGCCCGTGTTGGTTACAGGCTCTGCCCCGGAACCCTCGACATCCATCGGCTATGTCTGCAACGTACACTTGTTGCAATTACATTAATTTGCCTACTTTGCGTCGTTGATGTCTAATCTACTGCTATTTATATAGCAATGTAAAAAAATATACGTAAAATTAAAAAATTAATTGACTAATAATTCCTTGGGCTTGTATTCGTATACAAAATCGCCATTTCGAACATTATAGAATGAAGTGTTATTTAGCAGATAAGTTTTCTTAACACGTGCATCAAGAGACCCCTTTCCATACTTGCAAAACAAATGGAAAATTGGGCACGCGTATTTACGTCTCGCTCCTGAATTTCTTAGGTCTAGTGGATGACTCGTAATGCCTATTTTTCCATTCTTTTTGAATGTATGAAAAAGACCCTATTAACACACTTATTGAAGAAAAATACGATGTGTAACACGGGTGGAAAGGATTTTTTCGTGCTCAATCATCATTTGAACTTAGAAAAAGACACCCCCCCCCCCTAGTTGCACAATATACTATTTTTTCTTCATCTTAAAATGCGTATTTATAAATTCGATAAATATTGTTAAATTTATGTCTATAGATTTCTGTTTAAAATATCCGTAAAAGGTGTTCTTCAATAACGGTTATGGGGTACTAAAACGTACTTGTAGTTCACTTTTTAATATCATATTTTTGCATAAGGGAGTGTTATATTAAACCTATTATTCCAAGTAGGTACTTTTTATTATATTTTATAATGAAGTGAAAAACATCAATATTTACTTAATTATTCTTCGTTTTTGTGGAAGAAATTTTTCTCCTTTAATCTGCATTGTATGTAAATCTATAAAAAATATCTTCCCTGGTAGAAAATTGAGCATATTAGATGGTCGGTTCACGATCTATTGGGCAGATCCGTTTCCTAATAGTTCGCCAGAAATAAACCAGCATCTGACCAGAAATTTATAGAAAATCTAAATAGCTTACATAACCCAAAAAAATTATTGAAAATGTAAATCCCATTATAGTACTTCTGCGTTAAAACAGCATGCAAATTTTTATTCGATTATTTATTTGATTTTTTTATGTCTTATTTAATTATAAAACTCTAACCTTAAAAAAACTTTTAATGAAATAAGTTTTTAGTTTTTATTTCGAATCTATCACAAATATATCTTAGCATTCTATTAACAATAAGCTATTAAATCCATGACATAATAATCATTATTAACTTATAAAAATTCGTTAAACGTTATTTTTTATTTATTTATCCATTAACCATACGTTGGTCAGGTTTCTGACGAGAAAACATCGACAGGTAGCTGGGTTTCTGGCCAGACTTTTAAGCAGAAATTGGCCATTCCCTATAAAATACAGTAAAATCTGGCGAACATATGGGGAACGTTTCTACCAGGGTTTCTAAAAAGTAAAATCTTGGCAAGTATAAGTTTCATTATTACCCACAATATAAATTAAAAGAAATATGTTATTACCAAAATAAGACGTTCAATTATGAATTTCATGAATACGCTACAATAAAAATAGTAAACTTAAACTAATATTCTATTTAAAAAATAATATAGTTTAAAATATTTCCATTTTTTACTAATTCTGATAATCTCAAATGAACGCAAAAGAAATTAATGAAATCGATTAATAAATTGGCAAGTATTGTATTTTTATTTGTATATCAATTTCCTTCTTTTATTAATTAGTATGAAGTATACAAATTATTTAAAAAATATTATAGTTTAAAATTTTCTATTTTTTACTAATTCAGATAATCTGAAATAAACGCTAAAGAAATTAATTAAATCGATTAATAAATTGGCAAGTATTATATTTTTATTTGTAAATCAATGTCATTTTTTTATGAATTAGTATGAAGTATAAAAATTAATAATACCTTTCAAATTTAATATTGTAAGACATTAAATTTGACATAAATACATGTTGATAAGAAATAGGTCAAAAAGTCGAACCTAAACACTGATCTATAATACTCTCGCTACATTACACTCGCGTTATATGTAGTGCTCATATGGCAATTCATGTCTATTATAGGTAAGCTAACTGATACTTTTTGAAAACAAGCCAATATAATATTACGAACAAACAGTTTATACCTTATCTAGGGTTCTGACTAGCTGCCGTCGTTAAATTGCTACGAACCTTATAATACTTGCCAATTTATTAATCGATTTAATTAATTTCTTTAGCGTTTATCAAGATATCAAGTTAACGCTGGGTGAAAATAGTCTTTTTAATGTAATAAAAACGTGAGCTTGCAAACATTTGATTAATTATAGTTTTTTAATTTCATTAAAATGACCCTTCTGAGCCAGCGTTGATTTTAGATCTGGATAAAACATGAGTATATTATGTGTTACTTTCAAATAAATAAATATTTGTGTATGGGTAATTTGAAACTTTGATTGACTCCATTTTCTTTTAAATTACTTGAAGTAATCTTTTGCAATTTTACCTAAACCATTATGTAGCCCTATTTAATTATGAAAATTCACTTAAAATAAATTTAAAAATTTTTTTTTCGAAAGAACCTTATAATATTCTCATGTTTTATTCAGATATCAAGTCAGCGCTGAGTGAAAAGAGTCTTTTTAATATAATTATAAACCTGAGCTTGCAAACATTTGATTAATTATAGTTTTATAATTTCATTAAAATGACCCTTCTGAGCCAGCATTGACTTTAGATCTGGATAAAACATGAGTATATTATGTGTTACTTTCAAATAAATAAATATTTGTGTATGGGTAATTTGAAAGTTTGATTGACTCCATTTTCTTTTAAATTACTTGAAATAATCTTTTGCAATTTTACCTAAACCATTACATAGCCCTATTTGATTATGAAAATTCACTTAAAATAAATTTAAATAAAATTCTTTCGAAAAAATCTTATAGTATTCTCATGTTTTATTCAGATATCAAATTAACGCTGGGTAAAAATAGTCTTTTTAATGTAATAAAAACCTGAGCTTGCAAACATTTGATTAATTATAGTTTTATAATTTCATTAAAATGACCCTTCTGAGCCAGCGTTGACTTTAGATCTGGATAAAACATGAGTATATTATGTGTTACTTTCAAATAAATAAATATTTGTGTATGGGTAATTTGAAAGTTTGATTGACTCCATTTTCTTTTAAATTACTCGAAATAATCTTTTGCAATTTTACCTAAACCATTACATAGCCCTATTTGATTATGAAAATTCACTTAAAATAAATTTAAATAAAATTCTTTTGAAAAAATCTTATAGTATTCTCATGTTTTATTCAGATATCAAATTAACGCTGGGTGAAAATAGTCTTTTTAATGTAATAAAAACCTGAGCTTGCAAACGTTTGATTAATTATAGTTTTATAATTTCATTAAAATGACCCTTCTGAGCCAGCGTTGACTTTATATCTGGATAGAACATGAGTATTTTATATGTTACTTTCAAATAATCCTTTAAACACAAGAAGTACTTACACGAGTACAAAGATTCACAAAGACCCTCAACAATAACAAAAATTTGGGTTAAAAAACAGTACATCTATTGGAGTATTAAATATTTAACAGATGCTTTTGTGACGCAGCAACTTGATTAGAGAACTTGATTTGTATTCAAACTTCACTGGCTGTTTATTTTACCCTCAGAGTATAATTGCTTGAGATATCAAGAAAAGACAGAATCTTAGCATTTGACCTTATACCTCGCTATAACAAGCAGTTTACAGTAAAACTGAGTAATATCCTTTAAACACAAGAAGCACTTATACTAGTACAAAGATTCACAAACACCCTTGTCAATAACAAAAATTTGTGTTAAAAAACAGTACATCTATTGGAGTATTAAATATTTAACAGATGCTTCTGCGATACACCAACTTGATTGGAGAACTTGATTTGTATTATATTTACATCATGACAACATCAGAGTGGATATTCAATTACTGCATCCCCATGATTGTGTGGTATTTTTCTGGTGCATAGTGGCGTATGCCCTGTATGTTTATGATCAATCAGCAGATGACTTTGTATATCCCCGATGATGATTACACACAAGCACATAAATACTTGTTACTAAGAAGTAGCACACCACAAGTATAACAAAAATTTTATCTAATAATTCTTCGTTGAATGCAATTATCACAGCTAATTGCTGTATATGCATTTTAACAATGACTTTACCTATAAGCGTGGCACCAAAGAAATTCCAACCATATTTCTGAGCAAAACAACTTTACTTGATGACTTCATTATTTCAGTAATGCTCGTTTCATCTTGTTTATTCCTTGTGAGTTTCAAGGGGGCAACATACTCAAAGGCAGAGAAGACGTCCTTAATTGTTCCTTTTTGTGTACTATACTATTCTACCTCTTCTTTTACTAGTCTTCTTTACTTGCAATGCTAGACATTCCCTGCTCTTTCTTTCCAAGTTCCTGACCCTCTTAAAATCCATACTTTGCCACGATTTTTGCTGCAACAGAAGACGTTGTGTATCCTTGATGATTTAGATTCTGTCAAGGAAATGGTCTCGGTACAACTTCTGGTGTAGCCTCCTGCAGTAATGGAGCGATGGTAATACCTTATCCAGTACTCCTGAATGTTGTGCGTTCTTCATCTCTTTCGACAGAATTCACTGTTCGTCTTTTTCTTTATCTTCTCTCTTACCATGTAAAACTGCAGCTTTTTCCAACTACACTTGGGATTGCAATAATTTAATTCCACATGACCGTCTTGCCACTTTTTCGGACGTACGATATTTTTCGAAATCGTTGTACAGAGCTTTCATCACGTAATAAAAACAAATCACGTAAAAACAACCCGTTTTATTTTAGTAATACAAATGACACAAACGCGTCCTTCATCCTTCAACATTTGATTTTGATAATAGGTTAGAAGATTTTGTGGTTGTCGTCTGCACTGTCTGCAGGCACTATATATATATATGGTATGCATGTATATATGTGTATTATACATATGATATGTGTATTTTTTTTTTTTTTATTAATTTAAGCTTTATTAACCTCATACGAGGTTTTTTAGCATTACATAGATTAGATATACAGTCTGATTACAAAGTATAGCGTGTTTATGTATAACATTATAAGTTTAACTTACAGTTACAAAAGAATTTGTACAGAGTTTTGTATACAGAAGGCCGCGTATCAACAAGTATAGATGAGCTCTTATTAGGTAGGTAGATATGTAATTTACTGAGGTCGCTTACAAGGTTTTGTCGTTGTGTTTCATAAAGTGGGCATTGCCAAAGTATGGGATCGAGGTCTTGTATGTTTGTATTGCATGTACAGTTAGGATCACTAATTATGCTGATGCGAGCCAGAGATGCAGCGAGATTATAATGGTTAGCTCGACATCTGTTTATCATGACAATATTTGCCCGATTAAAATTACTTTTTTCAAACCAGGGTTTATTTTTTAGAGTGTAAAAATTTTGAAAATAGTCTACACCTTTTTTTTTGCCCATTTCAGTAATCATTTTTTCTGTATTGCGTTTGGAAGTTTGTTTAAATTTCTGGCGTAAGTCAGAGAAAGGAATGTGGAAATCTTTACAATAAGGATTATTTGTAGCTGCTTTAGCAAGTTGGTCAGCCCGTTCATTTCCATTGATTCCTATATGTGCAGGGATCCAAACTAGCTTAACTTTAAAATGGTTGGTATTTTTTTTTGTAAATTCACAAATTTTTCTTTTGATTTCATAAATATAGTGATTTAATTTAATGTTAAGTTTTGAGGATTTTATTGTTTGTAATGCACTTAAGGAATCAGTGAAAACGATTACATTTGTGTTTGTGCAATTTGTAGCCAGGTCTAGTGCATCATTTAATGCAATGCATTCGGCTGTGAAAATTGACGCATTATTGTTAATACTTCTTTGAATAGAAGTGTTTAAGTCAAAAGAAAAGCAAGCTGCTCCTACTGATATACTCGTACCATTGATTGATTTGCTACCATCTGTAAAAATTGCAATCGCGTCATTTTTTTTAATGAATTTTTCAAGTAACCTATTTGGATCAGCCGTTTGTCGTAGAGTTTTTCCGAATTCAGTGTCTACTTCAAGGTTAGATATAACAATATCGTATTCTGTGAGATAGAGATTATAGTGTCGTTGAATTTTGATTTGATCTTTTAAGGTGTATATTTGATCAATACAGCATAGGAGCATTATTTTTTTCTTTCTTTTTTTAAATATGTGAAAAGAGCTATTTATAGCTTTATTTACAGGTAGACTTGAATTTGAAATTGTTTTGCATAAGTAGTTTAAGCATAAATTTTTAGTTCTTTCGTGTATAGATACAAGTTTTGATTCAGCAAGGAGGATATTGGTAGGGGTACTGATGCGATAGCCCAAAGCTAACCTTATGGCAGCATACTGTATCTTCTCAAGCGCATTAGTGAGCCTCTTTTTCACTGGTAAATATACAAAGCCGGCATAATCAATCAAAGATCTAACATACGATTTATATATAATAAGAAGCGTACTCGGGTCAGCACCCCACCAAACTCCTCTTACATATTTCATGATATTTAGTACATTTCTACATTTATTTACAGTTTTTTCTGTTTGTTGTTTAAAAGAAAGCTGATAATCGAAAAGAATTCCGAGATAACGAACAGTCTCTGCAGATTTGATACATGTATTGTCAATTTTTATTTCCATGCTGCCTGGCTTAATACCTAGATTATTGAAATGCATTAAGACTGTTTTGTGAGGGGCGAGCTCTAGTCCAATTTCTTCTAAATTTTGATTAATAATTTTAAGAGCTTTTTCCATAATTTTTTTGCATGATTTAAGAGATTTCTTTTTAATAAGCAGCTTGATGTCATCAGCGTATTTAGACACAATTATACTTTTGGGTAGATTTTTTAATATTTCTGATATGTATAAATTGAAAAGAAGGGGACTGAGAGCTCCCCCTTGTGGAACGCCTTTGTAGATGGTTCTATAAGTATTTTCGGTAAATTGTGTATATATGTGTCTTTCGTAGTTTAGAAATTTGACTAGTTTTATGATTTCAAGGGGGCAGTTAAACTTAGCTAGTATGTCGAGTAAAATCTCACACTTCACATTATCGTAAGCACTGGTAATATCTAAGAAGGACGCCAATATGTGTTGTTTTTGTTTAAAGCCTTCATTGATTTTAAGGGTTAATTGGACTAGGTTATCGACACAGGATTGACCTTTACGAAAACCTGATTGTGACGCGGGTAAAAGATTGTTTTTTTCGAGCCACCATTGTAGACGATTTTTTACGAGGATTTCAAAGAGCTTGCAGGAACATGAGGTAAGACTAATGGGGCGATAGTTTTCCCCATCAGGCTTTTTAATAAAATGCACATAAGAGTTTTTCCAATCTAGGGGGTAGTCACCTGTGCCGTACATCTCGTTAAAAATGTCTAATAGAATAAGTCTATAATTCATTGGCAGATTTTTGAGTATTTGATAATCGACACCATCAAGGCCGGGGGAAGAGCTAGTTTTTCTTGAATCTAGGGCGATATTGAGTTCGGAAAATTGAAAATGACCGCTGAGAAAATCGTTGATAGTGCACTTAGGAAGCCAATTGGGGTCTGTTGGGGCCCAGGAAGGGCTAAGTTTATCAAGTGCAATATTTAGTTTGCAATACGCGAGTGCCTTGTGAATAGTGCTTTTATATCAGTATTTATCGCTGCACTGGCTGCTGCAGTTTTGTAAAAACTGCAACAGCCGCAGCTTGCTAAAATGTATCTCTCCAAAGGAAATCAGTTAGAGCCTAAAAATAACCAAGAAAAGGATGTTCCAACTACCTCCACCCAGCTATCATACGCCAAAGTCACTGCAACTAAAACTCGACCAACCAAAGAAGATGCTATAATCATAGATTCAATCGAAGGTTTAACAAACGACGACTACCTCGATGGTTTGGAGGAAATCACTAGCGTACGCAACGTAAGGTACATATCAAAAATTTCTGGAAGTAGAGTCATTGTATATGTCGCAAATAAAGAACTGGTGCAAGAATTAAAAAACAAAACAATTACAGTTAAAAGCTACGTTTTGAACATAAAACCGTACATTAACAACAATAAAAGAGTTGTAATATCAAATGTACAACCTTCTATTCCTGATGTAGTTATCTCAGATATTTTAAAGCGAAAAGGCATTAACATAACGTCTAATATAAGCGACTTACGCGCAAGTACCCATAAACCTGGCCGATCTCACATATTATCACTACGTAGGCAATTTTATATCAAAGAGGAAGACGAAAGGTTGCTTCCTGAAACGCTGCAAATAACTTTCGATAACACGACATATTGGACCTATCTAACTACAGAGTCTACTTCCTGCTTTCTGTGTAAGCAATCGGGCCACATCGCTAAGCTGTGTCCAATAAACACTGAAACTTCTTCGCAAGATGTAAATATCGGCATCACTTCCAGTCAAAAGCAGCCCATAGGTAATCAACCTACACAACAGCACATTACTAGTCATAATAGTGCGAAAAGACCGCTATCTACCACAAGCGGTGAATCACTGCAGGATACTACCTCCGAATTAAACGCTCTTGAAATGGTACCTGAAATTCAAGATAATCCCAACGAAAAAACCGATGAATTTGTCACTCCGAAATTGCTATTAAGATTAGGACAGCAAAGGAAAAGTTCGAAAAAACGCAAAACTAATGGAGACGCATCTAAACAAGCCGATTGTGAAAAAATTAAAAAAGAACGTATGCAAGCCTTAGAAGAATCCATGTCTCCAGCAGTTGATATTTTTAAAGACGCTACAAATAAATTGCCATTTGGATATGACCAATTTTTAGATCTTATAAAAGAAAGTCATAATAAGGGTGATATTACTGCTAAAGCCAATAAAATTGTAAACGATGTCTCTATACTAATAAAAGTAATTGACAAAGCCCACTCTCTAGTCAATAATAGAACTGCCAAATCGAAACTTACAAGACTAAAGAATAAACTAGCAAAATCTGATATTGAAACTTCTTCAACTGACGTATCAGAAATGGAAACAGATTTTGATAACAACGACGACTATCAACAGTAAGATCGACTCAGAAAGTTCAGAAACAAAACAATAAACTGTCCAAAAATAATAATGGCTACAATCACTACATATCAGAAAGACTTAAAGCTTCTTTTTTGGAACGCCAGAAGTATTACACAACGCAAGCACGACCTACCTAAACTACTGCAGTCTATTGATATTTTTATATGTGTTGAAACGTGGCTATCACCTGACAACCCTTACAACAAAGATTTTTCATTTCCGGGCTTCAAAACGTTACGCAAAGATCGAATAGAAACAAGAGGGGGCGGAATTCTATTTTTAGTTAAAAATGACCTAGATATTTCTGTAATTAATACAAAAGATGGCTCCATAGATAACTTTGAAATATTCGGTATCAAAATTAACAATATACAACCAGAAACCAATATCTACGCCTGCTATAGAACTCCGGGGACTACACCAAATCAAGAAGAATGGGACAAGCTTGTTCACCACATTGACCTTGACTCACACAGCATTCTACTTGGGGACTTCAATGCACATCATACACTATGGAATTGCACAAATAGCGACGCCAATGGTAAAAGATTATTAAACTCTATAGAAAAAAAAGATCTACATATACACAACTGTAACTCTCTCACTAGAATTGATCCTCAAACAGCAAAAAAATCCAACATTGATCTAGTTCTTTCAACTATAAATTTATCAGATAAAATCGATACATCAATGTACGATGAAACATTCGGATCAGATCATTTTCCAATATCTATCTTACTTAATGTCACTAGAAATTCCTATATTAAAAAAACCTTTAAACTCAAATCTAAAAGAACAAACTGGGAAAATTTTTCAAATACGTTAAAAAACAAGTATTTTCAATTTTTTGAATCCACTTTTTGCAATTCAAGGCCTAGTATTAAATATCAATTTTTCATAGAAATAGTTAAATCAGCTGTTATATCTAATACTCCGAAAAAAATAAATTGCAAGAAAAACTTTAAATACAAAAATCCTGTCAAATGGTGGGATCAGGAATGCGATAAAATTTCTAGTATAAGAAAAGCAGCTTTTAAAAAATGGCAGTACTCTAAAAAACTAGATGATTTTATTATTTACAAAAAACAAGTAGCAACTGCAAAAAGAATTTTTAAAAAGAAAAAGAAAGAAAGTTTTATAGACTTTACTGAAACAATAAACTTCAAGACAAATAGCACTTATGTTTGGAATACAATGAAAATTTTAAAAAATAAATATGTCAAAGTAAAATCTCACAATTCTACAAACCAACAAAATCAAACTATGATATGTGTATATTATATACATATGAGTAGAGAAAACGGAAGTCACATATATATGATTAGAGAAAACGGAAATGCGGAGAACAAAATGAAAAGAAAAAATTTGAGCAAATATATTATGCTTTATATCTTTAATTAGATGAATCTTTTTTAACAGAAACTTTTTTTACGTGTTAGACTAAATTATTATCTCTTAAAACAGTGTCAATAGACTGCACATAAGTCAATTAGTGTTTAGATATTGATATTTAAAGATTTTGAAGAGGTTAAAAAGGCACAATTAGACGTATAAAAGGCGACGGTGCGCTCTTCGGCTTCGTATCGTACCGAGGGTACTTATACGTGCCAGCGGGCGCTGCCGCGCCCCTTGATGTCCCTTATGTTGTGTTTTGCGTGCCACTTAAAATGAATGTTGCCCGACTTTGCTGCAGTTACTTAGCCCTGGGAACAATTAACTATTTAAATATTAAAATAATCAGCAGTACAAAATAGTATATTGCGCATCAAGTGCGCAAAATGGGCTTATTTGCACACCATATTTTTTGTGACATATGTATGGATTTTTGCGGAAATGTCTCGAAAAGGACAAATAAGTAAGTAAATTAACATCAGGCTGAAAAGCTACGCTTTTGTCCGCAGTAAACAAGTAATTTCAATACAACACGCTCGCATGCAGTATCAAATTTACGATGAACGGCCTTTAAAAAGGAAATTACTTAAAGTAATAAAAGCAGATTATAATGAAGATTTTATTCAGAAATATTTGTTTACATAATAACTTCATCCATAAAGTACGTAAGGCTATTCCCTCAAATTATTACCCCCCTCCCCTCTCAATGTAAGAAACTTTCTCTAATTTGCCTATGTATTTAATATACACCGTAAAAATAATAAAGACCCAAACCCTTCTTGAAAGCCTTACGTAATTTTTGGACGGTTGTTAAAATGAGAAACAAAATTTCTATTGAACGTAGAAATGGATTAAAAATTTCAATTTAAATGAATCGAAAATTTGAATCGCGATTCAAAATCACGATTCAAATGAATCGAAAACTTGAATCGCGATTCAAAATTACGATTCAAATGAATAGAAAATTTGAATCACGATTCAAATTCTCGATTCAAGTGAATCGAAAATTATTGAATCGCGATTCACCTATGAATCGAAAATTGTGAATCGCGATTCACCTATGAATCGAAATTTGTGTATCGGGATTCCAAATCTCAATTCAAATGAATCGAAAATTATTGAATTGTGATTCACTTGTTAATCAAAGACTGTGAAACGCGATTCAAATGAATCGAGATAATGAATCGAACTGAAATGAATCGGATTCAAAATTTGAATTGAAATGAATCGGAAATGAATCGCGGCCACTCGATTCGCACAAACGTACAGCTCTGAATTTAACCCAGCAAGTAAATAGTTTCTTAAGTTCCTTTAATAAATTGTTGTTAACTTTACTAATATATCGTGACCTGTAGAATAAAGATTTTGCGGTTCTACAATGGTAAAATTAAAGATAGCTCAAATATTTAAAAGTGATAATAGAGCACACCTTTTTGAGCTATTAATTAATAAAAGATATAAGTTTTAAAAATAATTTATTGGAACAATTAATTTCATACTAGGACAGTTTATTTAATTTGTCGAAGCTAAATTCCAATGAATTGGCAGCAGATTTTTTTATTTTTGCCATTTATAAGGTGTATATTTATAAGAATGCAATAAATAGTGATAGTATTAGTAAGTACTTCTCGAGTTGTGCTATTAAATTTTTCGTAAAAGCGAAGTGAGTCAGAAGTTGAGCGTCTTTTCGTCGGAGCTCCGCGAGTCGTGTTACTCTTCGTCCGAGTGCAGCGAGTTGTGTTTCTTTTCGACGGAGCATCCCGAGTCGTGCTACTCTTCGTCGGAGCATCGCGAGTCGTGCTACTCTTCGTCCGACTGCAGTGAGTTGTGTTTCTTTTCGTCCGAGCTTCGCGAGTCATGCTACTCTTCGTCCGAGTGCAGCGAGTCGTGTTTCTTTTCGTCGGAGCATCCCGAGTCGTGCTACTCTTCGTCGGAACATCGCGAGTTGTGCTACTCTTCGTCCGAGTGCAGTGAGTTGTGTTTCTTTTCGTCCGAGCTTCGCGAGTCATGCTACTCTTCGTCCGAGTGCAGCGAGTCGTGTTTCTTTTCGTCCGAGGTCCGTGAGTCGTGTTTCTTTTCGTCCGAGGTCCGCGAGTCGTGCTAGTTTTCGTCAAAGATTTTGAGCTGTGTTAGTCTTCGTCAGAAGTTTCGAGCTGTGCTAGTTTTCGTCAAGCCTCGTGAACATATTTTATATTAAATACCGAATTGAGGACCTTTTTAATTTTACTATATCCAACGTGTACTAACTATAGGTGAATATGAAGTGTGATGAATACTAATTTTGATATTCTTGAACTTTAACCTCCCTGCGCAGGAGTTATCATGCCAGAAATACCTTCCAAATGCAGTAATTTTTCAAAGCAAGTCTAAAACGTGGAGGGGAATGATTGTAAGGTTTTTGGGGTCGCTGATTACGAATCTGCAGTCAGAATTACGAAATTCAGAATGGTGAATCCAATATGGCCGCAACATAAGCACTTTTTGTATAATACGAGCGTTTAAAATAAAATAACAACACATTGGATCCGCAATTTTGAATATCGAATCAGCAACCTCGAAAACCCATGTATGGTTATTTTCTTCAAATACACTTGTAATGTCCGGATATTGTGTATGTGGAGGCAATATTGGATCAGCAATTTATAATATCGAAATTATGATAGCAGATTTGTAATAAGCGAACTTGAAAACCAATGAGTAAGGGTTTTAAAGATATTTTGAGATATTTTAAGCAATTTAAGAAAGATTTTACAATTGCATAAAATAAGTATAAAAGAAAGTAATTTTCTTATTTTTCAGATTATAATAATTTTATAATAACATTAAAAATCGTATTTAAATATAAAGCTATTTTATTAAATATATTATAGGTTTTAATTTAAGGGGTAGTTGATTTCTTATAGTTATTTTGTTCAAAAGTTATGATAAAAAATGTTTGGACGAGTATACTCGTCCTACTGCATATGGGAAAAATTCCGTTTGGACGAGTATACTCGGCTCTCTGCGCAGGGGGGTTATTGTGATTTATAATTTGATTATAAAATTTTTATTTTTTATGTTTGCTTCCACCTAAAGGAAGGTTTGTAATAGTAAAATAAAAGTTGATTTAAAAAGATGTTAGAAAATTTTTTTTTGCAATTTGGAATAAAAATACACTATTTTTAGAAAATGTTGGTATAGATGTATGTGTGTGTGTGTATATGCATATATGTGTCGCATTATATTTAGAATAATCCACGGTTCAATTTAATGTTTCAAGGATCATTTTTGTTGTTTTTTTTAAAAGGAAAGAGGATCAAATATATTTTATTCCCGACTCAACCGTAATGGCTACTTTATTGACCTGAAAAGGGGGAAAAAGGTAAAATATGATTCAAGGAAATCTAGTTTTTTCAAGCAGATTTAATTTTTTTACGGATAGGCGGGAAAAATCTATTTTTTCCCTCAAATGCGGGAAAAAAGTAAAATTTTACTTTTATCCCGCACGCAAGGGAAAAAAGTATCCATTTTCTAAAAAAATGAATTTTTTAAAATTATTTTTCGTCATATTAATATACATTTTTAAGTCAATAAAGTGGCCACAGTTAAGTCGGGAATAAAGTTCTATACGCAACACGGAAATAAAGTCGAGTGTTTCCTCGGGTGATTATTACCCTCAATTCGCTCAGGAAGTTAACCCACCCTTGGGAATAATATACCACTTTATTCCCTTGTTACATAATGTACTGTTTCTGTTTCGCGATGCGTTTTTATTTTTTTATTGGTTTTCGATTTTTTAGTTTCATTTATTCGGTTTTTTAATACCTTACAAATAATATCATCGATTTAGTAATAATCCATTTGAAAGAGTTCAAAATTACCTATAGTTTCCTACCCGATATTTTTATGAGCCTTTTTGATAAGCCCGAATTTCCCTTTTTCTGTTATACACGGAAAACGTCATGTTTTTTTTAAACGGTTATATATCGGAAGTATATCATGGAAATATATTGAAAAAATTGAGATGATCAGTAACGTAAAGTACAATATGCAGTAAAATTTTGAGCTATTTTATTTTTCTTTTGCTGAAAAAAAATCATTTTTAAATAAAAATCGATTTTCTATGTCGAACAATAACTTGAGTAATACGGCATTATTTTTATTGAAAATTTTCAGAAGGTAGCTTTCAACTATCTCTTGGCTGAGTTATCTTTTCAGATCATGAGGACTTTTAATTTTCAAGATATTTGAGGTTATGTTTTCTTTTCAAACTGTTTTTTGATTGCTTATATCTCGAGAACGGCGTGGTCATATTTTGCCAATTGGGGCTAATTTTTTTCATTCCTTAATTAGGATTTGGAATTAAGGAAGCAGGTCTGGGTTAAACCCAAAAAAAGATTCTTTTTACGAGTCCAGAAAGCTTTCTATGTTTAAAAGCAATTATTCTGAAAATTTTTATGCTATAAGTAGATAGTAATATCCTAAATTTTACCGTTCTAGAACCTCAAAATCTTTATCATACATGTCAGAATAAATCACTATTTTTAATACCATATTTATTAAAGGAACTTTGTTCCTCACGTGATTGTAGATGACATTTTTTTAAAAATATTAAAAGAAATTTTTTCAAAAATCGATTGAATCTCCGAAAAAGAACAATAAAAAACATTAACGAAAAAGTGCTTTTCTCATTTTGTAACACGTGTCAGAAGGAGTCGAATAAATAAGTTACTAGAAAATAAATTTTCGTTCCTTTAATAAATACGGTATTGAAAGTAGTGATTTATTGTGACGTGTAGGATTTTGAGGTTTTACAACGGTAAAATTTAAGATATTACTGTCTATTTATAGCATAAAAATTTTCAGACTGATTTCTGGACTTATGAAAAAAACGTCCTTTTTCGGATTAACCTAGGCCTGTCCCCTGACTCGTTTTTGTTTTATAACGATTTATTTATTTTACGATATTCTGAAATCAATGAGGTAAATTATTTTGGTATGTTAGAAATAATATGAACGCTTCATTATAAATGCATTTGAAAGAGCATGCAATTATCTATCTTCCGCGACACGAAATTTTTTATCAGCTATTTTCCTTCGTTTGTTGTATACAAAAACGTCATTTTTTTAAACGGCGATATTTTAGAAACATGATGAAAAATCTTTCAAATCTATTGAGGTGGAAAAGCTCTTTCCCAAAGTATGAGAGCTTTTATATGTCCAAATATTTGAGGTTATATATTTTTTTAATTTTGATTGCTTATATCTGGAGAATGTCACGGGTATTTATTGAGCAAATCAGAATAAAAATAAACAATTTTTCTATTTTACGATATTTTGAAATCTATAATGCAATTTATGATTATAAGCTTATAATTTTTTTGTAATTTATCTTTTGACAACAATCAATGATAAAAAACACACCTTTTTGAGCTATTAGTAAACAAGAAATAGAGCAATAAGAAAAACCGCTTAGCTTCAATGGCACTTAGCTTCCTCAAACTTTAAAAAATGTTCCAATCTGAAATTATTTATTCTATTTAATACTGGGGTGAAAAGAACAAATATAGAATAACAAAATATTAATAAAATTCGTATTCAGCGCGACTGTTGTTGAACAGGCCGCCGGAACGAGAGAGGTATTCGAACGTGCGCGGGCCTCCCTTTCGTGGGCAATTCGGAGCCCTATTATTCATAGGGAACTACACACTATTCATAGTGTGGGCCGTTCGCGTAGCGAGTATTCCGCAAGAGCTAGCCCTTACCTATAATTCTTAGAGCAGAGGAAGAATTGGAGCTGCACGATTCTCGGCGGGTGAGCTGAACTCGCACTTTGTGGGTGTATCAATCTCCCAGAGTGAGGGAGACGGTGATCTGAGCGGCATCCTGGACTCGGGTAGTGATGACGGTTTTACCATGAAAGAGATAAAAGTGTTGGACGTAGTGCTGTCTGTCGCTCATTTCTTGGCGTAGACAGAAAGTTATAACAAACCACAATGGGGAATCAGATTGGTTAACGACCAATTTGGGTGTGCCACAGGGTTCAATCCTGGAGCCTCTGCTATTCAGCCTTTATATCAACGACCTACAAGACGTACTGACTAGTGGAGAAGTTCAACACTTTCTATACACAGACGACTTGCAAAGTTACACTCAAGCGAGCTGGCAGGATCTTCATGTGGGCATCAGGCGTATGTCGGCTGTGGCGCGGGCAGTGTCGGAATGGGCCAATGCATCCGGACTGCGTCTCAATGTCGACAAAACAAAAGCGATTATCTTTGGCTCCGAACACAACATCAATCGGTTACACGAGCTTGATTTGCCAGACATTGAGTTTCAGGAAGGCGTATATGTGCTCTTTGTTGATACTGTCATAAACATTGGTGTTGTTATGGACTCTAAACTCACGTGTAAACCATGCGCCACCGAGGCGTTAAGTAAGCAGCTTGCATGTGCACTGGTAGTACCTCATTTAGATTACTGTTCCATGGTTTATCTTGACGAGTCGCATGATCTTGAGGCTATACGGCAAGGACTTCAAAATTCATGTGTGAAATACATATGCGGTGTTAAGAGGGCTAGCACATCACTTTTTACAGGAAATGCCTTGGCTGGTTCAATATAAAGGAAAAAGAGCGTATTTTTCGGGGTTGGGTTGCTATTATATAAAGCTATTACTATGGTCGAACCTCCGTATCTTGTGGCTCTCTTCGGTAAGAACATAGCTAGAACTTCCTGTAGGAATGGTGTAAAGGAGCTCTCGGTTCCGGGATCGCGCACTGATACGGGCCTCTATTCCTTTAAATGTAAAATTAGAACTGCTTTATATGGATATATCAGGCAACAGAGCGGCGACCAACCAAATTAAGCGCCTGAATGTGTGTGTTTTTTTCATAATTTAAATTGATGTATGTGTCCTAATCTATTTACTAATTTATTCTTTTATTAATTTATTATATTTTTGCTAAGTATGAATGTATTTATAAGCATGAATAGTTGTATGAATGTGGCGGATGTGTGCATTTAGCTATTTACTGTTTCATGAGCGGTTATAACCATTGACGATATGTGATAAACACGAATTTAACACGAGCTGTGATTACAAGACTATCTTAATCAAGAACAATTACGACGACTGTGAATTATGAAAGAAATATTTTGTACTTTAAATACTGTAACTTTTTGCTTGCATTTTTTTTTCTAAATTACCGTGAGTAAAATATTGAATGTATTAACCAAATATACGCTAAAATATCAGAAACAAATAATGTATACGTTAGGAAAATAGATATAATATTGTTTATATGTCGAAATTTGTGAAATTCATTTGTAAACAGAAAATCAAAAATATATATAATTTTAATTCTTTCGCAAAGTTTTGTAACGGTCAGTTCCGTTCTTACATTCTAACGTACCTATTGTCTTGTAGCGCCATGAACATCATTATACGTACAGTCTCTGTACTGAGAGACATTTTTGTCACCTGTTGGATGCTATATGTAAACACAGCTGATATCTGTGATTTTAGCATTCGAATTTTGACAGCTCCTTTTATTCGTCTTTAATTATTGTTAATTGTGAATAATATTTTTCGCGTTCGTGAGTGAATTCGCGAGTGAAAACTAAGTGAAGTATAGTGTAGTGAAAAATGTATTTATATTATATAAATCTAAAATATAGGCCAATTGTGAATTTTAATAATAGTAAAATATAACAAGTGCAAGTGTAAGTGCAAGTGTGATTTAAAAGTGCAAATAATATATATAAAGTGAAATATAAATATGGGAGATATGCAAGTACTCATTCGGATTAAAAGTTTTCTCGAGGTAGACCTAACAAGAGACGAAGATAATTTTATGAATAGAGATATAGTGATGATCTGGATCAGAAGAGACAAAAACCTTCATCATCTTTAAGAAAACTCAACAGCACATCATCAGTTCATGAGTCTTCTGATTCAAAAAATAAAATTATTGACATTAATATTCTATTTTCAGAACTCAAAGATATTGTACATTGCAGTGAATGTCATGGCAATGTACAGTTCACTGGGTCAAGTATACAAGAACTTGGATTTAAAATTGATGTTGTGTGTGCATAGTGTGATCAGATAGCTGCCATAAACTCAAGTAAGAAAGTAGGTAAAAAAGAAAATACATGGGAAGATGATGGGCATGCTGGATTGTCTACTTTCAGCGGCATTATAGATTTTCAAAAGCCAGTAGTTCAATCTGCTTTTGACTCAATAAATGGTTAATTGTGAAGTATGCGAAGAAATGGCGCAAGAGTCCATGAATGCTGCAGTTCAAGAGGAAAAGGATGCGACACCACCAAATGGAGATTTAACCCAGAATTCAAATGAAAGTCTCAATATTCTGTGTGGAAGCTAGTTCTAAACCCATTATTCAGTGGCTTGCCAGTTTTCAAGATTGGAGTGTATACTGCTGTAACTTGCTTCAATAATGGTAGAACTGGCTTCCTCCAAATCATGAAAATTTTTTTAATCGAGCCTGGAGATGCTTCGACAGTGTGGGTAAAAAGCCGCGATGACTCCAGATTATTTCATCCGGAGAAGATGACACTTGCGAGCACAAAGGTGGAACGTGTCAACAGAAGAAGAGCTCGAGAAGAATTACAGGATCATTCACATGCAGCAGGTACAAATTAAATGTTATAAGCATAAAGTAATACAAAGATTCAAACGATTTGTAATGAATCTATAAGTTTAGATATAACTATCAGCTTTGCGTAAAAATCTTATCTGATGTTAACAAGAAATTTTTATTTTATTTTTATTTTGTATTTTTTTAATTTGTATTTTTTATCTTTATTTTTAAGTTAGCTTTTAAATTAGTATTTAAGTCTTTTGGTTTCTTCTATAGGTTATATAAGTCAGCCTATGTATAGGTAATTTTATTTTCCTCTTTACGATTTACTTGTAAATACCAACGTGAAGGTAGCTCATTTTTATCTCTATTGGTCAAACATGTAAAATAATGGCTGGTCTAATAATAAATAAATAAAAATTAATTTTTTATTGTACGCATTATGAACTACTTAAAGTTAAGTATTTATTTTTAGTTTTCAGCAAATCCTGGACTAAGCGGGTCACCTCAATATTTCTATGAGAATGACAGTAGAGGTTAAAATGATTAAGACAAAGACCAAAGCTTTAATACTACGATGAAAAAGAGATAAGAGTTTAAGAAAGTTCTAATCAATTAAAACATTATTTTTTTATATTAAATTCACTAAGTTAATCTTTTTATATTTCAGGTAAATCTACACAATAAATTGTAGCTTGTTATATCCAGATGTGGATGTCCACTATTAAAAAGCTTTGTTTTGATGGACAGGTGAAATTAAAACCACAGAAAATTAACAGGATGAGTATTATTTCAATTTATGACAAATATTTATAGTTAAAATTTAATGTTGATTTTCTTCAAATTCTGTTTTTTGAAATTTCAGGTACTTGCCCGTAAGATTCCAAGTGAACTTCTGGATCAAACTTCTCCAGGTTTGTGGATATTACTTTTGAATACATTAGTTATGGTATGAATACAGGAAATTAATTTTGAATATGTGGAACAATATATATATATATATATGGTAAATTAATTAAAAATTAATTAAAAAAGCAATAATATGTCTGTAAAAAATTATTACATAACTAATGTATTGAAAAGTAATATCCACAAACCTGGAGGAGTTTGGTCCAGCGATTCAATTGGAATCTTACAGGCCGTGGATGGGAGCTTAAACAGTCTTTCTATTATTACTAAGTGCTTTGTGGGTTTTAAGAGACCCTAGACCTCTCAAAATGTAGGTAAATATATATACTTTTAGTACAAAAAATGTAATAAACTGACATATTTTAAATATTTATTATTTTGTTTTATATTTTAAAGGTGGCGTGCCCCCTTTAATCTTCATCAACAAACGTAAACAATGATCTTAGAATGGCTAAAAATTACCCGAATAGAAATTGAGTTCAGGCTGTCTGAGCAACTAATGTGACCCTTATCAGGATGCCTGATAAGGCCCTTATGAGGTATGTAATGGCGCACAGGTCATGGCCTTGCAAGGCTGTAGTCTAAAGTCAGGGAATGGTCAGGCATTAGTCAGAGTGCCTGAACAATAACAAAATAAACAGCAAACGGATACAAAGGTATGTAATGGCGCGCAGGTCATGGCCTTGCAAGGCTGTAGTCTAAAGTCAGGGAATGGTCAGGCATTAGTCAGAGTGCCTGAACAATAACAAAATAAACAGCAAACGGATACATACGGATTTTATACACAATAAACAGTATGTAACAAGATTATTGAGAGTTGATATTATTTGAACTTTATTCAGAAATTACAATAGACTTGAAAAAACCTTCACAATGTTTATTAGAATAATTTTGTAGTCCTTAAAATTAAGGTTAGAATCATGTTATGAAAGAAATTTGAATTCATTTCAATTGTGAATCTTAATTTTGATTGTAACATATTATAACTTATATTTTTATAACTTAAATGTGAAATAGAGCAAAAAAGAATGTGGATAAACTTAGAACATATATCCTTCTTTACTATTAAAGCTATTTAATAACAAAACTATTTGGATAGAAATTAATTTTCTATTTTTTTGTACAATAATTTATTTTGAAATTAAACCTTATAAAGCTCTAACAGAGTATATTTATTCATTAGTAATACAGTACCAAGTGCTTCGAAAGAATTAAAATAGTTGAATTGGTATGTAAATATGAGTGTGTTCTTATTCAAATTGTTATGTTAAAATTATTATTCATAATAAAGATCTTTGACTTCTTCCTCTTTATCCTCCGTAGGAGAGTGGACGTTAAAAACCATGTAATTATACCACGCTCCTTCAATGATGATATACGAGAGTCGGTCATTCACGAAATTACAACTTTTAACGGAATGTATGATGCCTTTGTTAACAAGAAATCCGGTACCTAGGGAATGTCCACTCGCGCCCCCATATAAAAAGGTGAAGTTACCGGATCCTAGCATCCCGTTATCTTTCCATCAGGTTTCTTGTATTGCTACCAAATCTAAATTGTACCTCTTAGTTTCATTTATGATTTCCCGGAACGCGCCCGCTCTGTGTAGACCGCGTACATTCCAGGTTCCCACCCTTAAGTTCCTTTTGGTTTTGGTTTGGTTTTGTTTTCTTTGAGCCATGATAGTACTCGTAAGTTAAACCCGCGCGTTTTGGATCCTGTTCCGATCGCAGGTGAGTCCATCCGTCTATGGGTGATAACCCTCATACCTCCCTAGAACTAAGTATGAGAGCTTTCCGACTTTGGCGAGGACATAGTCAGCTCGTCGTCAGACACACTCGGTTTCATTCTCATATCCTAACGCCCCCCTGCAAGGCAGCGCGCCTTCGCTGGCTTCGTTGCCGTGTAAGACCAGGTGGCGAATCATTCTACACATCCTCTCTCAGGGCAGTTGTCATCGTTCCCGCATACTCCACGACAGCAGGATTTTTGGCCCATTTTTTGTTTGAACTGTGTGGTAAAAGAGATAGATTACAGAGTAAGGTAGAAGAAGAAAGTAAGATAGGAGATTTTGTATATTGTGTGTAGTTGTTGTAGTGCTTGGGTAGTGTTTCTAGATGAATGCGTTCGCCAGTGCGGGCTCATCACACCCACGCCTGAACCTATCGGCTGTCCGCGACTTCTTATTCAATTTATTCGCAGCTAACTTCTTTCTCAGGGGTCGTTCCTCTATCCGCAACCTGAGGACGCACTGTGTAGTGGTGATAGGCACCCACCCGTCCGCTCTGGACGACTACGCCCAGGACCCGCTTAGAGTAACGGCGTTGCAACAGGTTACCTTTTTTTTTTTTATTTAAAGCAATTTGAATCTTTATTTTAGATTATATTGCTACAATGTGTACTGTACATGTGTATATACGCAATTTAGTGTGTTTTACATGTAGATATTGTGAGAGGTTATATAATTATGTCGCAGTCTTCACAAAATTAGTACAATATTTTACAGATTGTTTCGGTTGGAGAAGAGGAGAAGATAGAAGTGTTTCGCATGTAAGGGGAAGATGAAGACCAAGCTTTCGTAATTTTTCTATAAACTTATTACGTTGTTTGTCGTAAATGGAGCATTGCCAAAGAATATGATTGAGGTCTTGGTATTCATCCCCACATTGACAGTGAGTGTTTATAGCAAGACCAATTTTGTACAGCGATGAGGCCAGATTGAAGTGACCGGATCTACATCTATTTATTAGAGAAATTATTTTTCTTGGAAGTTTCGCATACGCAAACTATACATGCAACAGGTTACCTGTTTACTTACTTAATTAAATTATTCTTTATCTTAGAAAGAGTCACTTATGAGAATATTGTTTTTTAACAGTAACCAAAAGCAACATACTACGTATCTTCTAAACTATACCAAGATAGAAGCTAAAAATGAACGAGTAAGTTATACTCGTATAGTAGAATGAAAATATATATTTATTTGTTAACTCAAGCATACTTATTTCTCTTCTTATTTCTGTTCAAAAGACAATGTTGCTGGATTTTATTTGAAACACTATTAAAATAACTTAGCTAGAGTTTTATTAGTCAAATATTTTTAAGTATTCTTCCTATTAAAATAGAGTAATTTACTAATTTTCAGTTTGTTATATGAGTAATTTATGTACACTGTCCTACGGAGGACAAGGAGGACGAAGCCAAACACCTGTATTACGAAACTCCAGAACAGATAATCGATCAGTTCGCGTCTTACGACACGAAAATAGTAGAAGGCGATTTCAATACTAAAATGGGGAGGGAAGAAATGTTTAGACCTACTATAGGGACTGAAAGCTTGCACAAGGTCAGCAACGGTAATGGCATTAGGGTCATAAATTTCGCGGCGGCAAAAGATCTTATAATCACGTCCACGTGCTTCAAGCACAAGGAGATACACAAAGCAACGTGGTGAAAGCCGGGTGGGGCTACGCAAAACCAAATCGATCATTTCCTCATTGATAATAGACGCCATACAAACGTTCTCAACGTAAGGGCCTATAGGGGGGGGGGGCGAATATCACCGCGGATCACTTTTTAGTAGTAACCGAATTAAGAGCGAGACTAGTAGCAAGTCAAAATAGTAAGCGAACGACAAAGTAGAAAGTTTCGATATGGAAAAATTACGAGACAGAGCAGAGCGAATTAGATACCAGGTAGAAATTACGAACAGGTTTCAGGCGCTTGAAGAAACATATACGTCGCCGGAAGCCCATAACGAACCGAACAGCTTATGGGGGGTTATCGAAAAACGGTAACAGAGGACGCGAAGAAAGTGGTGGGTAAAAAGAAAAAGCCAAACAGCAAACCATGGTTTGACGAAGAGTGCGAACTCTGGTTTGAAAGGTGCAAAAAGGCTAAATTAGACAGTTTACACAATGGAAGTGATAAGGCCGTACAAGAGTATCGTAACGTGAGAAAAAAGGATGGCGCGATATACAAGAATTAGAAGCATGAGTATCAAAAGAACGAAATTAGAAGGATAGAAACAAACAGTAAGGGAAATAACCTCTGCAAAATGTACTAATGAATGAACACCATTAGAAAAGGTTTTCAGAGTAGAGCGCAGCTGCTGATGAAAGATGAGGACGGGAACTTTGTAACAAGCGAAAAGTAACTGCTGTCGTTGTGGAGAAGCTACTTTGATAAGTTACTAAATGTACGTGACGAATGCGAAGAAATAGGAGATGAAATTCACACTGCTGATCTCCATATGGAGGAATCAACCTACATAGAAGTGGAGGCCGTGATCTAAAAACTAAAAAACAATAAAGACGCAGGAAACAACTCTATGCCAAATGAATTACTTAAATACGGGGGCACCACGCTTACTTTCAAAATATATAAACTAGTATGTGCCGTCTGGAAAACTGGACAAAATCTATCATTAGACAGACTATCTATCATTCGCAGAAGATATAATAGGAGATTATCAGTGTGGATTCCGGTGCAACAGATAGACGAGCGATCAAATATTTACTATAACACCACTATTAGAAAAAAAGTGGGAACTTTGTGAAACCATAGATCAGCTATTTGTAGATTTTAAAATAGCGTACGATTCTATTAAGCGAAGCAAAATGTACCAAATCCTTGTTCTTTTCGGTGTACCGAAAAAACTCGTGAAACTAATTTAAATATGTTTAAGTGGAAGCAGAGGAAAAGTCCGAATAGGCGGTAATGTATCCGAATCCTTCACGATACGCGACGGTTTGAAACAGGGTGACGGGCACTCCACGATGCACTTTAACTTAACGTTAGAGTATGTTGTTAGAAAAATGCACGTTAACGAACTAGGCGCAACACTTAATGGAACAACACAGATACTAGGCTATGCAGACGATTTAGATATAGTGGGGGATGATAGGGAAACGGTGGCAAGAAACGCGGAAATTCTCATAAAAGCGGCGGAGGAGACAGGGCTAGAAGTGTGTGAATCGAAAACAAAATATATGGTTATGGATAGACTAGGCATCTGCGAAGGGGAGGGGGATCTCAGAGTTGGAAATTTTACTTTTGAAAAGGTTAGCGAATTCTGGTATCTAGGCGCAACTATAAATGATAGAAACGAGATTAAAGCCGAGATAAATAAGAGACTCCATTCGGGTAATGCCTGCTTCTACGCCGTGAGTAAATTACTAAAGTCAAGTCTGTTGCCAAAAACCGTTAAAATAAGGATATATAGGACTGTAATACTATCGGTGGTTCTGTACGGGTGCGAAACGTGGGCGCTCACTAAAGCGGAGGAAAAACGTTTTAGGGTTCTCGAAAATATGGTTCTGCGAAAAATATACTGGCCGAAGAAAGATGAGGAAACCAGGGAATGGAGGAAACTGCACAATGACGAGTTGCACAATCAGTACGCGTCACCAAATATGAACAGAATAATAAAATCGCGCAGGTTAGGATGGGCAGGATACGCAGCAAGAATGGGAGACGACCATACAGCAGCACGGATTATGAAGAGCAAGCCAAATGTAACACGTCCTCTAGGTAGACCTAAACGCAGATGGAAAGAAAACATGAAAGTGAATCTAATAGAAATCGTGCGGGAGGGTGCTTCATAGGTGGGTTTAGCACAAGATAGGGATGCGTGGAA
>OX424573.1:135442871-135450371 GCA_949152435.1 Gastracanthus pulcherrimus | reverse complement strand
GCAACCCCCCTCCCCGTGCCCTTGGCAGGAGCCCCAAGCTCTTTAGTTCTTTCCAAATATCCTTCTTATTTTCTAGGGCTTCAAAAATCTTATTCTGCATGTAAGTCTCCCGCGCGATTTTCATGCGTTGTTCTGCTTCGACCGCGAGAGACCGGTACTCCTGCCAAAGATTACCGTTTTTTGTGCGCTGTAGTCGTCTGCGTATGGCGTCACGTTTTTTTATTATTTGAGCCAGATCTGCGTCAATCCATGGAGGATTAGCTTTATTTTTTGGTGTAAATTGCTTCAGTGGAGCGAGT
Organism: Gastracanthus pulcherrimus; assembly: GCA_949152435.1. Lineage (NCBI taxonomy): Eukaryota > Metazoa > Arthropoda > Insecta > Hymenoptera > Pteromalidae > Gastracanthus > Gastracanthus pulcherrimus. The sequence goes on along the minus strand of OX424573.1, from coordinate 135,450,072 downwards.
TCATCTATTGCCCCCATGAAATTGGCGCTGAGCTGTCCCAATAAATCGTCCATGTCGTTGTTGTCCAAGCAATCAAACGCCGCCCAGTCACATTTACTCAGGTAAGATAGAAGATCTTCCCGTTATATTGTTTTAAAGTCTCTGTAACTGGAAGTATCGGTGATGGGGCTATTGTTTAATTTAAAATCTATTTCAACATCTATAATTGTGTGATTGCTGGCAAAGGGCGCCGCCTGATTGCTGGCATTCAGCACCACGTCGTTGTCATCTGTCATAACGACATCAATCCATGTGTGAGACCCCTCGGGGTGATGAGTCGCACCATGCTCTATTATTTTTAGATTTAAATCGTTGGCTAATCGCCTAACGAATCTTGCATCAGCCGACGTCTTCAACAGGTTCGCATTCAGATCACCCATCAAGATTTTATGGCTATAGTCCTGCGTGTATGTAGCTAGCTTATCAATTAGGTCTGAATTTTGCAGGAATGGTACATGCGGTGGCCTATAAATTAGAGCAACGAATACGGGGGAAGGTCGCCCTGTTGCACACTACACATAATATATTCAGAAATGTTCGTCGTACCATCCTGGGTGGTACGTGAGCGGCTTAGTATGGTTGCCTTAAAACTATTGTGTACATACAGGACTAACCCACCCCCAAATTTATTCCTATCTAATCTTAAAATTGAATAACCTTTGATCTGAATGCGATTGTCGTCAATGTTTTGAGCAAGGTGCGTCTGAGCAATTCCAAAAAGGTGGTAGGAGGGACCAGATAGAAGGTGTTGACGGAGTGTACCAATATGACAATCTAGAGAGGTCACATTGATAAATCCTGCTCTCAGTCCCCTACAGTGCACCCCCCAGCAGTGTCCGACGATAGTCATTCATTTGCGACAGCCTCCGTTTGATTATTTGTTTGAATGTCCAACTTATCTATTTCATTTATATTTGCTTTTCCTGTTTTTTTATGTGAATCTAATGCAATTTGTGGAGTTTCATACGAGGCTGAAATTACTTGGAGGTCTGCCGCTGTTAAAAATTCGTGGGAGACATCGCCATCCCGCATCTTGACCAGGAAACGGCCCCCCCCTATGCCAGATATATTTAAATTTGAGCCTCATCGCAAGGGCTTTAAGGCTTCTAAAATTATTAAATGTTTCCCTTGGTAGATGTTCATTTATAAAAATTTTACTATTCAATATTGCATCACTAGTCTCCTGATCAAGTGCCGAGATGTCGACATCTTTAGTGTGAAAGCCTGTTATAAACTTTTTTTGTCGCATGATTTTATCTCCTAATTCACTGCTGGAGAGGGTAACAACCCACGGTGATCGTCTGCGCTCGCTAGTTACCTCGGCTGATGTCAACGAAAGCGACTCATCTGACCGTAGCAGGCGGGTATTTACTATATCCGTTTTCTGTATCGATGGGAGGACACGACGCAGTATAGCATGAACTACATCAACACGCTTAGTGCTGTTACCGTCAAAAATATTTGAAATTATTAAGTCATTATTGCATATTGTATTATTATTATTTTTTATTGTCCTCCCACCTACCATTTTAACCCGCGTGCTTCGTGCAGATGACGTCGACGCCGTATCTTGCAGTGTATCGTTGCTTTCGTTATTCAAATTATTATCAATGTTATATATATTATTATTATTTACATTATTACTAAATACACTATTTATCTTATCATTAATATTTGTATTTCTAATACTGTGCGGCGAAAAAGTTGTATTTGCCTTACTGGTAGGCAGGCCAATTTGGTAATTTTCAATTTTACTTAAAAATTCTTGTTGTTTATGTTGAATAATTTTCAAAGTTTTCTCTATATTATTATTATTATTATTTGTTGCAGTTTCATGATTGTTATTGCTTGTGGTCTCGTGTGCAATAATTTTTCTTATGGCCTTTAATATGTCGGAGTTGTCACTTTCAATTTTATTAACTTTATCAATTATTATTTTAAGGTCATTATCATATTTCTTTGTCTCACTATTATTTTTGACTAGATTTTTCACTTTAAAATTAAACTGCTCAATGTTATTGACTCTTTCTATAATTGCATTGTAATTAACTTCGATCTTATTCAACATATTATTTGTTATATTTTGAGAGAGAGAGAGAGAGAGAGAGAGAGAGAGAGAGAGAGAGAGAGAGAGAGAGAGAGAGAGAGAGACGGTAATAGGGAGAGCGCGCCTGTATGCAAGCCAGACTCGCAACGCGTGAGCATACCGACAGCGGCGCGCCGCGAAGCATGGACTGTCCAGCGCAAGAGAGAGTCGCGCGCACGCGGGGGAATTCGCTATGAGCATCTGCTTGGAGGGGATAAAAAAACGAATGCAGCGCACGAGATGGCAGAATATGGAAATAGAGGTGTAAACGTAAAACATTACTATATGGTTAATTATCTAAGTGAGGGCTATATTATTTCTCAGTCTCATATGTCTCATAGTAAACAGTCATCCCGGAAAATCAAAGTTATTTCATATAGTTGAACAATCGCTACAAATGAATCAATTCCAAAATTGAAAAAAAAATTAAGCTTTACTACTAAAAAACTGTCTCTAAAGGAGTAAAATCGTAACTCCGTCGACTTCCCCAGAACAAAATTTAACTTTTTAAAGTATTTATAATTCTGCAGGATAGTTTTATTAATCCAAATTTTCAGTTTGAGAACTTTTTTTGTATGTAATAGAATAGAAAAAGTGATAAATGAGTCATAAATAATTATCTATATAATCGATTCATTACTATAAAGGTCGTTCTCCCATAAGAAAAAATTGTCGACGGAGTTTGATAAAAATATTTGTATGAAGTAGAAAAAAATATTTATAGGAAATAATGATATTTTTATAACTTCAAATAGGATTTTGAGTACAAAAAGTACCATTTTATCGAATTACAAAAACTGTAGGTCACGAATAGCAAAAGAAATGGGTGGAAAAATTTATAAGATTTTGGCCTATTTTAATTACGCGTAATCTCTGTCGACTCTTAATTACTTGGGAATTGCTACTTCTGATGAAAAAAAAACAACGGTGATTTCTAGTATTTTACCTATACTTATATTATTATTACTTATATTTTACTATATTATAATCAGAAATACGAAAAAATTATTCATAGTTGGAATAAATACGATAATTCATCAATTTTGTAACTCCGTCGACATCAGTATTTATGTACTAGTTTACTGAATACGACCCAAACGTGTATTTTCCAGCCTATGCGGAAACTGTTGTGTACGCATAGAATTATTTACAGTGTAGAGCATAGTCGACGTTTATGTGTACGCACGGTACCTACCGGACTCGATTGTGCCTTCCAAGTATGACTAAAACTTTTACACATGACTTTTAAAGCATTTAGTTTGTAAATAAAGGGAGACAATAACCTACAGCTACTATTCTTTCTTATTCGCCTGATAAATTTGTAATAGTATTCAGTCAAAAGTGAGCCATCGAGGAAGAAAGTTCACATTTAAAAATGAGAACCCGAAAAAAAGATTACGAAGATAATAATATTAATAAAAGTGATGTTGTTCCCAAAAAAAGTGAGCGTAGGACAAAATATCAAGCAGAGTTGATTAGACAAAAACGAAAAACCATTAAAGATAATCCTGTAGAGTATGAAGCACGTAGTGCCAAAGAAAGACAAAGATGGCATAAATGGAAAGCTGCTAATAAAAATTGTGATGAATTTAAAGAGCGTTGTAGAGATTACATGAAAAAATATCGAGAAAAAATAAGAGTTCAACTGAAAAAAAGTTCACCAGATAATTCAAGTACTGAATTTCAAACTGCTTGTCGACAAAAAATTGCTGGCCTTAAAATAATATTAAGAAATCGAAGTAAAACGGTACGTGAACTGCAGCAAGTGAAATTATTGAATTTGAAACAGACCGATGAAATAAATAAACTTAAACGACACGTATGGTGGTTGAAAAAAAGGAATTCAAAACTGTTGAATATTGAAGAGAATTGTCAAAATCCAGTGAAAATTGTAAATAATCTTTTAGGCAATAAATTTGTAAATCCAGTTGTAAAAAAGAAGCTGATTGTGGGTGAAGCATTAGCGTTGGAATTGAAAAATTAAAATAAAAATATGAAGAGTAATAAAATTAAAAATTCTTTTTACGGTATATTTTCAGGAAATGTACTTCGTAAACACCGGCTTCTCAACCACACTACCGACTTTTTACATTTGAAAAAATGTGTAATATCAATCAGAAAAATACGAGTTCAGTTATTAAAAACAAAAAGAAATTTAAAATGTCGAACATCAAAAAGTGTGTGCATCAGTTTTTTACTCTAGATGATAATAGTACCATCACTCCAAGGAAAAATTCAACCATAACTAGAAAAAAGGCTAAGATGCAAAAAAGATATTTGTGTGATACTTTGGTGTGCTTACATAGAATTCTTGAATGAATGTGTGTACAATATAAGTTTTTCAACTTTTCATCGATTGCGGCCTTTTTTCGTGGTTAAACCTAAAGTAAATTTAAGAGATACATGCTTGTGCATAGTGCATGAAAATATGAAATTATTAGTAACAGCATTATATTATAATAAAGTTATTACTATAAAAACTACAAAACAAATCGTAGAACAACTGTGCTGTGATTCTGAAAGAGTTGATTGTCTATTGAGAAACTGTATCAAGTGCAAAGATAAGAAGTTAGTATTCAAAATTGATAACGAAAATAAGAATATTTATAAGAAAACATGGATAACTGAAAAAATTGTAACAGTAAGCGGTAAAACAAACAAAACTATTACAGTACAGCGTACGATAAAAAAATTGTGACAGAAAGTATAACGGATTCATTGAAACACTTTGAAACTAATTTGTACGAATTTATGGCACATTCGGCTCATATTTATCATCAGTTTAAAGTGATTGAAGCACTGAAAAAAAATATTACTGATACTGACATGATTCTTCATATAGATTTTGCAGAAAATTACTCCTGCAAATATGGAAGAGAGCCCCAATCAGTACACTTTGGAACTTCTCGTGAGCACTTAACTCTGCATACCGGAGTTTTGTATACTAAAAACTTTTAAAAAATGTTCTGTACTGTATCAGAATCTCTGAAGCATGATTCAGCAGCAATTATTGCGCACTTGGTGCCCATTTTCTCGAAGTATTTGCAAGAATATCGTAATAAAACTATTTTTTTTCTGTTTTCAACATATTTACCACAGAAATTTCCTCAAATTCAATTCCTTCAAATTCTTCGCAGCAGATGGTATTGGTTCAGCTGTTAAACGAGCTGATGATGATGCTGTGGCGCATGTCAATGATGTTTCAAACATATACTCTTTCATGAAAATAATAAAATTAGCTATTAAAAATGTCGATTTGGATGTTGTAACCACGGAAGCTATTAAAATCGTCAGTCAAATTCGCTGTGATCATCTTAAACCTATCAAACGAACAATGTCTGTCCATCAGTGGACGTGAAAAAAAGAAAACAAAAATAGTTTGTTCTTCAATAATCTTAGTTGTTATGACTGTAATCGCGGTGTAAAATGTGTTCATTATAATATCGGTAATCCTTGGAAGTTGTGTGAGTCAATAACGTTGCAAAGCCCAAACATTACAAAAAGTCAAAAGAAAGTAAATAAAACAAAAGCTGCTAATCGTAATTTGCAGAAGAAAATACTCGGTCTAGAAAGAGAAAACGAAAGAAATAACAAGAAAACTGTAGATCGCAAATAAAATAAGGTTGAAGAATAATTTCGCTTTTCAGCCTAAACTGTTCAAGGTCGCATTTCGTCAGTTATTGGTATTAGTAACAAAGTTGATGGACCATAAATAATTTATGCTTATATATATTTGTTAAAAAGCTGTTTGAATTATTTAATCGTTGTAACTTTCTGCAAGTAATTATGTTTGATTTAATTATATTTTTTTAGTAACTTTATTAAGGTTATTTTTATTTTTATAGCCTTCCTGTTATTATTTTAAATTTATTTAGAATTATTATAACGTTGTGCGAGATGACAGCTGTCAGATAGAATTACACATGTATAGAAATCATTGCATTTCATCTATTTTTATTGAAGATCAATATTTTTAAGCTTAAAGACTATCGGAAATGGTTTTTGTAGGAATTAGAAAAGAGTGAGTACACGGAATTATACATGTGTAACTCCGTCGACTCGTTTTTTCTAATCCCTAAAAAAATAATTTCTGATAGTCTTTAAGCTCAAAAATGTTGATTTTCACTAAAAATAGATGGAATACAATGCTTTTCCCAGAAAAAAAAAATTATTCAAATTAATTTGAAAAAGAAAGTTTGGAAAAGCAAAATGGCCCTCATTTGGAAAATTAACCATATATACGATATATATATATATATATATATATATATATATATATATATATATATATATATATATATATATATATGGACTGTTCATTAGTATAGAAGTATTCTATTCGCCCAGAGCATGACCGGTGGCGCCCTCCAAAAGTTGGAAACTCGGGTAGTATATTCAACATATATATATATATATATATATATATATATATATATATATATATATATATATATATATATATATATATATATATATATATATATATATATATATATATATATATATATATATATATATATATATATATATGTTGAATATACTACCCGAGTTTCCAACTTTTGGAGGGCGCCACCGGTCATGCTCTGGGCGAATAGAGCTGGCGCGGCGCCACCGCCCACACAGTGGAACCGGGCCAAGCGCTTTCCCCTGTTGCCTGGGTCCTGAGCGTGCTAGCGTCGTGATTCAAACGGTCACGCATAGCTACGCTCTTGGCCAAACGGCAACACTCTCCAATACCTTTTCTCGGGCATTAATTAATTTAAATTGCGCGCTCGTAGCCATGATGAATTATCGAGCCGGATATTGATCTTGGCTCACGTAGTACTTAACCTAGGTACTATGTAGGTTATCTGAAAACTGATCAATGGTAATAGATAGGGCGGCCGAGGTAGTGTGGGTAACTGCCAGGATTAGGAGTCGGAAAAGCCGAAGGAAGCGACATCGAGGTCGAGCAGGATGACATGCTCCTTGGACACTCGCTTGTGGACTGTTCATTAGTATAGAAGTATTATATTCCTCTCGCCGTTAATTAGACGCCGTAGCCATCTTGTAGACTTATAAAAATCGTGAGGAGAG
>OX424573.1:135435371-135437871 GCA_949152435.1 Gastracanthus pulcherrimus | reverse complement strand
TTAATGATGTTATTTAGGGCCGCTTACGGGGCGTGAATTCGGCTCGCTCGCGGGCGCTCGGGTGTATGTAGGCCCGTGTGTAGTGCATTAATGTTCATTTTCTAACGTAATCTATTTTCATCGTTGTTACTACATTATTTCTGAATTGATTATTCAATTCATAACTATAAGACGATTGTATCCTGTGTTACATTTTCATCGCTAATATAACCAAAATGTTCTCAAACCAATAACTCAAAGGTAGAAAAACTTGTATATAATTATTTCTCGTATCTCATAATTAAAAATATACATATATAAAGTAAAAGATCATAAAATAAGAGTAGCCATATAATATATATCGAGAGTTTGAAAATTATCGGCTCTTCAAGCAGATCCCGTAAAATACCTCTTAGAATTTGGCAAAAGTAAATACTATTTTACTAAATCATACATCTTTCCTTTGAGTTGAAATTCTAAATTTATTATAATATAATCAACTTCTCTTATTACTTTAGGTTATCTACAATCAGAAGAGAGTTTCGAGAGAGCTACGAAGAATGCAGAAGAATATCTTGTAAAGGTTTTAAAGAAGAACTCGGAGCTAAAAACATTCGATGAATTTAGATTATGGTCATTTCATCATTCCAATTCTGCTCTTATAGAAGATCTATCAGCTTCAAGTGCTTCTATAAGACTGCATATTTTGAGATCACTGTACGTTGTTTATACGCAAACGCGATGCCTAGATGAAAATGCAGTCACATTAGACCCTTTGGAGTATGGATTTATTGAGAAAGATGATCTGCTCATGCCCGAGCGAATAAATATTTTATTACCACCACCCTCAGAATTAGTGCCGAATTGTACATGCAAAGTTTGTTCTAGAAAATCGTGTGTTTGTGTTGCTGCGGGAATTCCGTGTTGTTCTTTCTGTTTTTCTAAACGGAATAATACTTGCAAAAATTTATATAATATACAAGAGTTAGATGAATGATGAATAGCTTCCACTTGTTGTTACACGTAGATTATCAAGAAAAGCGTTAATTTGGAATTGAACTGTATATAGTTGTATATGATCTATTATTGTTGATATTGAAATAAATTTTCTATGAATATTGATAAATTGAAGTATACATGAAAAGAAATATAATTAAGAACAACATTAAACACACTATGGATATGCAAATGTACACCCGAGCGCCTGCGAGCCGAATTCACGCCCCGTAAGCGGCCCTAAATAACATCATTAAAATCAGCATTGATGAAATTTGATCTCAGCGAATTTTTTTATCATGAAAGAACACTATTAAAGTGAATATCAAAACCTACCTAAGAAGATTTTGGATCACTCATATTCGCGTACGGTGGGGTCGAAAATAGCAAAAAAGCGTATTTTCAGAATCTTAAAGAATTTTTTCCGCGGAAACTAAGCATTTTACGAAAAAATGTCTGGGAACATTTTCGTCGTAAAAATGCCTGAAAAATACGGAAAAATTTTTTCCAAAATGAAAAATCGAAAATTATTCGAATTTTCCGGAAAATTCGGGGGAAACCGTTTTCCTATCATTTCCCGGAAAAACACCCTCGATATTCGTATTCAACGCCCCAAAATACGTAAGAAAAACTTTGGTATAGCCGTGGACATCAATCGGGTACGGGATCTCACCCGGCGCCTGGGCTAAATTTATTTAGCCTCTATCTCTCGCAAATTAAATTACACTATAAGCCTAAAAGAATAAAAATTGACGTTAGGAAGAATAGATATAGCATTTTATTCTTTTAGCAAACTATAAAATGCTGATTTTATTCATTATTGAATTTAACAATGACTTAAAAGATTAAATTGTACAATTTATTCTTTTGTAAATAATAAACTTCCATTTTTATTCTCTTAAAAGAGTAAATGATGAATTTTATTCTTTACAAAAGAATAAACTCAAGAAATTATTCTTTATAAAAGAATAAAATACCCCCTCCCCCCACTATTTTAAAAGAATAAATAATGGGTTTTATTCTTTACGAAAAGAATATACTCAAGATATTATTCTTTATAAAAGATATATGAATATAAATATATTTATATATATTTAGAAAGATTTCTGTATGTATGTACGTATATTCCCCCAATACATAAGAAAGTACTTAAAAATATATGTACTAATTACCGATACCCTGGATATATCCTAATTACCGACACAGTGGATGTGTACAAATTACCAAACCGTGTTTGTGCGGTGATCATAAGTGTATCTGACGTAAAAAATACATATATTTTGATAATCTGGCACACAAGCTAATACATTTTTTAAGCTCAATAGTTCAGTAATTCACCACTTAATCATATAAAATACGTGGGGTGCTAAACCCAAACTTGACTTCGAGTATTGACCCTAATCTACATTCCTGATTTTATACTAGTCTTTTTGCGCCCTTGGCATCCATTAAATAAAATAACATGTCATTCTTCAAAAATTAAAATACGTTCTTATACTTAGTTACCGTAGAACCGAGCTCAACA